>JASVWD010467720.1:0-11961 GCA_031763745.1 Pionus menstruus
GCGTTGAAGGTAAGGCGAGAGTTGATGCGCCATTGGTCTTGTACGTACAAGCCGAATGAGTGCAGACCCATTGCGGGATCGATATTGATGCTTTGACCACCACCGGCTCCGGTGCCAAGCAACGTTGATGCTATGGTGTTCCCACTGACGGACGAACCCGTGTTCGAAGCAATGCATGGCCCACCGTTCGGATCGGGATCGCAGGACGTCAGTGCGGTGCCAAACTGAAAGCCGCCAGACGACTCGTTGATTGAGTTAATTCGGAGATCATCGAAGTTGCCACCAAATTTGAGTGTGTGACGAGAAAACTGCTTCGTCAGGTTCATCTGGATCGTATTGGAGTATCGAGTATAGGTCTGGAAACTTCCGTTACCCAAGTTGCTGTAGATCTGGTCATTGTCTGAGATGGCCGGTAACAAGGGTGCTTGGAAATCAGCAGGCGAAAGCCCGATCGTGGCTGCGTTTGACAGGCCGTAGTTCTGATCGATGTGCTGTTCGGCCCAGCGGCTATAACTAACGTAGGTATTTATAACCCAGGAAGGACTCGGAGTAACTGTGTCGTTGACGACGACCTGATAGCCATTGTTGTATTGGTTGTTGTTGGTATCAGCGCCATTGCAGAAGTAGCACGGGTATACCTGATTCTGCCGGAAGCGGTCGGACCAGCGAACAAACAAACGGTGTTTGCTGCTTTGTTCCCAATCGACTCGGGTATCCATCTTGTCATTCAATGTGTTCCCCGAGCCCTGCGCCGTGTAGTTTTGAGCCTGATTCGGTCCGACTCCCGGACGATTGGGAAGCGGATATAAGTTGACGATTCGTTGGCCAACGGGATTGATCAGGTTCTGCGGAATCTGGTTGCCGGGGAACTGACTTCGCGTAAAAACTCCAGAGCCGGCACCACCAACTTCGCTCGAAGTGAAAGGGTCATAGATCAAATCTGCCGACCCATCGGCATTTAGGGCAGATGAGAAGTCGCCGTTTCGTTGTGCAGGGGTAGGTACGGTAAGCAAACCACTACTTTGGGTGTTGGGCTGCCGGAGTCCTTCATAGCCGCCGAAGAAAAACAGGTTAGCCCGTTTCAGGATAGGCCCGCCGACGTTGAAGCCAAACTGATTCTGTTTAAACTGACCTCGCGGCAAACCGTACTTGTTGTTGTACCAACCGTTTGCATCCAGAACAGAGTTCTGCAAGTAGTCATACGCCTCACCGTGAAACTGATTGGTTCCGCCTTTGGTGATGAGAGTGACGATGCCGGCTCCGCCACGTTCGTATTGAGCATCATATGTGTTCTGAACAATTTGTTGTTCCTGAACAGAATCCTGCAGAGGAGACACCATCAGGCCTCCCCAATCGACTGCCTGAGATGGAGCGCCATCGATCAGGATGGACTCATCACCGGTACGACCACCATTGAGTCCGAAGTTGCTCGTCTGTTGATCGAGAGTTCCAGACCTTTGAGTCTGTTGACTGGGGGCTTCTGTTGTGCCAGCGACCGCAAAAACAAAGTTCAGTGGGCTGCGCGTGCTATTGGGCAACGCATTCAGCAGACGATTATCGAGTGTGACCGAGGTATTAGCCGTCTCCGTATCGACCAGTACGGAGGAGGCAGTCACTTCTACCCGCTGTTGGGTATCGCCGAGTTGCAGGGCGATATCGACATCGGTTTGGATCTGGGCACGCAGGATCAAGTTGCTCTTTACTACCGTGCGAAAGCCAGCAGCAGTCACCGTGATCTGGTATGTGCCCGGGTTCAGATTGCTGAAGTTATACAAGCCATCGTCAGCGGAGTTGATCTGCTGGGTGGCATTGTTTCCAATGTTTTTGAGTTCGACGACTGCTCCGGAAACCGGCGCATTGCTCGGGTCGCTCACTTTGCCCGTGATGGAAGAAGTGAATGACTGTCCTCTGGACAGTTGCATGGTGAGTAGAGCCAGCAAAACTGCTATGGCTCCTCGTGATTTAAATATTCCTGACAACAACATAACCCCCTTGAATTCCTTCTAACCCCTTGCTTACTTCAGAGTTGCCAGCGACAACTCAGGCAACCCAACCCCTTGCATTGATTCGGTCCTGGAACGCGCCAGGGCTTCCTGCAATTTCTGTGAAGACCCGACGGTCGCCAACGCCTTTTGAGCGAAGTCTTCGGCGACCTTGTACTGTCCGGCTCCGACTAATTCGTCCGCAGTTTGTTCCAGTAGTTCTCGACCGGGCGCTAAACGGAGAATCGTCCACGCGGTTGTTTCTCCCTCCTGGGTGCGGCCATCTTCGAGAAGCAATCCCAGATGACGCACCTGAGCTTCGGCGTTGTCCGGATGCGCCGAGACCGTCCGTTTCACTCCCTCGCGATAACGTGCTTGTTGCTCATCCGATGAAAGGCCGGCGAATTCAACAAAGCCTGCTTCTTGCGAAGAACTTGCGGCCTTGTTTCGCAAGGCGCGATAACGCGCAAAAATCACGCTTGCCTGCTGCGTCTGATTCTGCTTCTGCAGAGCTCGTCCAAGATGCAGCAGTACGGAAGGATCCTCCGGCAATAAAGCTGCGGCCCGTCGCAGACTCGTCGTAGCTGCTGTTGTATTTCCCGATGCAATTTGTGCCTCGCCCAAGTGATCCCAGATACGGCCGTTGTGCGGCTGCCGCAGACTGGCATCTGCGAAGTCTCTGATAGCGGCGTTCACATTTCCGGCACGATAGTGAACTACGCCGCGCGCCAGCAACGCTTCCGTGAACGAAGATCTTTGCTGGAGCGCGGTCGTCAGTTCCGCAATCGAAACCTCTTTGTCAGAAGCGGAAAGTGCCGTGCCTAATTCGTAGTGGCCAACGGCATCGTTCGGATGCTTCATCACATATTCGCGAAGAGTCGCTAAACCAGCATCCGTGTCTTTTCCAATGGCAGTCTGCGCGAAGGCCCGTTCACGCAGTGCCGTTCCATCTTGAGCATGGCCCTGGATATAGCGGTTCCAAGCAGCAACGGAATCTTCGAAGTAACCCGACTCGGAGGCGGTACGGGCAAGTAACTTCTGTGTATCGGCATCTTCAGGCGCGAGCGAGGCCGCTCGACTCAGAACTGCCAACGCATCCAGATGACGGTTGAGTTTGAGGTCTGCAACAGCCAGATCGTAGAGAACTTGTGGGTTCGCCGGCTGGTCCTTTGCTGCGTCCAGCAGCGCGGTTTGGGCCGCATCGAAGTGATTGGCCTTGTAAGCAGCGAGGCCAATCAGGTAGTTGCTCTGCAAATCGTCCCGTGACGTTTGTGCGTAGGAGCGAAAGTATTGTTCAGCCTCCTTTGCGCGTCCGGCATTCGACGCCGCCAAACCAGCCAGCTTCAGGACAGGACCCTTGGAGCGTTCCGACGCGGGCAGGTGTGAAATGTACGTCAGTGCGCCCGTACCGTCTTTGGCATTCAAAGCAAAGCGAGCCAACTGCACATTGGCATTGCTGTCTGCCGGATCGGTTCTGATCGCCTGGAGAAACTGATGACGAGCCGCTTCCGGATGATCGGTTTCGAGCAGGTGATTTCCGTAATTGTTGCGGATGCTAGCCGATTGTGGATCAACGGCCACAGCAGCTTGGTAGACAGTCTCCGCATCGGTCCAATTATGCTGCTGGTCAAGAACTACGCCGAGGACGTCCAGCAGCGCTGGATCCTTTGGATTTTGTTGGCCCGCAGTGCGAAGAATGGACTCGGCTTCAGGCAGGTTTCCCGAACTCATGGCGTCCATGGCTTGTTCGACTGCAATCTGGGCTGAGTCGTGAGCCAGCGCAGGCGTCGAAGTAATAACTTGAACCAGAACGAAAGCTGCCGCCGTGGCAATGAAAAACTTCAGCTTCACGGGTTTGTCCCCACCAAACGGAGATCGGCTGGAAACAGGCCGGCTGTGAAGACCTCGGAAAGAAACGAATGCGGTTCGTAGCGACCCACAAACGCGACATTTGAATCTCCCGCAATTTGGGCTTCGAAGCCAGTAACCCAGTAAGTGGCATTGATGAGCAGACGCCGTACTGCCTCGTTCTCGATATCGTCCGCAGATCCGATCGTCGAGGTAAATACTCGCGCCGTTTTACCTGCCGTGCCGCGATACGAGTTAGTCCAGGCGATCGGCATCATCGGATCGTTAATCTTGCCGAGAACCGCAGTGCTGTCTGGGCCAACCCAGGACAGAACCTGCCCTAAGACCAACGGATGGCAGGTGGATGGCAGTGGCAGATTGACAGCGTAGGTATCGGTAGGTCCCCAGATCTCGCCGTCCTTGATGCCGCGCAGGATTGTATCCGAAGCGGCGCCAGGCGCGAAGATGCCGCGTGTACTTTGCGTTCCGTGACCGCCGTGATGGGCAACCCAGGTTTCACCGAGGATGTGACGACCAAAGCCGCCTTCCCAGCCCGGCTCTTTGCTATCCCAGTTCCACTTGGCGTAAGTGGGACTTGTTTTGAAGGCGAATGGATGGGTGCCGGTGCGGATGGCAAGAATCGGTTTGCCGGATTCAAAATAGTCCACTAGCAGCTTCATAGAAGCATCGGGCAGATCGCGCCAGCGCATGAACAAGATCAGAGCATCCGCCGTTTTCAACTCTTCGAGACCGGGCAGATTGCGTTTTTCCCGCGGATCGATGCTTCCGTCATGTGGGTTGATGGGAAAAAGAACTGTGCAGCGAAAGCCGTGACGCACAGCGAGAATTTTGGCCAGAGCGGGCAGAGCTTCTTCGGAATGGTATTCCGCGTCATCGCCTGAGATAAGGAGGATGTGCTTGCCGTTCCCGCGGCGGGCGGCTGGTTCGTAGGTGATCCCAGCAGCGCGAACGGGCACAGGCGCCGACACGCACAGCACGAGACAGGCTACGACTGAAAGGCGAAGCAACATGGCGAACGAGAGAAAGACCGTAGTAGATCCTATGTAATGCGAAAACCACCGAGCTGTCAAGCATTCTTCATGAACATTCACGAAGAAGCGTTCAACTACATTCAAAAGCCGGGTTAAAGGATCATTTGTTCTTCTTTGCGAAGCGGGCGGCAGGTGCTCCGTTTCAACAGCCGAGCCGGAATGGCGACAGCTTTGTTTGCATCGGAGCTATGTTCGATACGGGCAATCGCAGCGCGGGCAAGCTGGCGGCCAACTTCCACCATATCGACCGAAACGCTAGTGAGGTTGGAGCCGCGGCTCCGTCCACTGCCATTCTCAAACGCAATCAGGCTGATGTCTTTCGGGACTTCACGGCGGCCGGCTCGTAAGCCTTCCCGGGCCCCATAGGCCAGTTCATCGGATGCAGCGACTATGGCCGTAATGGGCCAGCCTTGTTCCAGAATGTGAGTCACGGCGCATTGGCCGTTTTCAAACTCGTCATCGCAAAGCGCAATGGTGTGAATATGCGGCTCAAGACGAAGCTCTGTCATGGCGCGAGCATAGCCGCGTAAACGGTTGCGATGCCACGGACGAGAACCATCACCGATGTACCAAATGTGTTGATGTCCCAGTTGCGCGAGATAGCAGGTGGCGTCGTAGAAACCGATGTCGTCATCGTAGCGGACGATGGGGGCAGACGATGCCACAGCCTCAGAATCGACCAGATGATTGGCCAAAGCAACATAGTTGCGGCCATGCTGTTCGAAGACTTGCAGGCTATTGCCGTGAATGACTCCGGCCAGGATAACGCAATCTGCCAACCCTTCGGTTTGCAGTACTGGTGGAATCCGTAACTCAGCAGCAGGAGTGTTGACGGAATAACGATGGCGAGCGAACAGGAGGTAGTAGCCGGAGGCCGAGCAATGCTCCTCAATACCGAGAAGAAGCAGCGACTGCGCCGCACTCAGGCCAAGATCGTTCAGCAGAACAAGACCGATGATGCCTACTCTGTTTTGTACCACTGCCTTCGTGCGAGCAGTGAGTTCATAACCTAGTTTTCGGGCCACTGTTTCTACGCGCTCGCGGAGCTTGGCGTCGACATCGTCATGACGATTCAAAACACGAGAAACAGTTCCTACTGAAACCTCCGCGCGACAAGCAATATCTTTGACGGTGGGCGATGAGGAGCGGCGACGACCCGAAATCATAAGGCCGACCCGGTTGGCGTGAGAACTTGAGTCACTTCGTCAATCCGAACGCTGCGATGCTCACGAATCGATTGATAGCCGGCTTCAATCACCGCCATGGTGTGTAAGTTGTCACGCCCGCTTGTTGGCGGCTCTGAGCCCTCATCAATGGCGCGAAACAGTTCTGCCATGGGTCCTCGAAACGCATCCGGAAACCAGACATCTTCCCAACGTGGTGTGAACCAAACGCCCGGTTGGCGTGTCGTAGTAAATGTAATGGTGCTGGGCCGCTTGTCGGGATAGTGCGGCCAGCCAACTGTACCTTCCGCCAGTCCTTCCGTGCCTTCCACGCGCCATTTGATGTAAGGCTGCAGGTTATCCGCGATTGTTCGGGGACCGGTCCAGACGTCATCCCAGGCTGTGGCGCGCAAGCCATCCGAGTATTCGAGGATGTACAAACAAATGCCATCTTCGTGTGGAAAGGTAGTGCGGGGATCGCGGCGTGTGCTGACGTAGATGGATTCGGGCTCACCAAACAGAAAGCGGAAGCTGTCGATATGGTGAATGCTCATGTTCAGCAAAGTGAGGCGGCCATATTGTCGCAACCAGGTTTGCCAATGCGGAACGGCACGCATCTCGATGGTGGCAAGAACGGGCGTACCCAGATAATGGCGCTCGAGCAAGGTTTTAAGTGCGCGGATCGAGTGATCGTAGCGCATATTTTGGTTAACGACCAGGGGTATCTGAGCGGCCGTGCAGCTGTTAACGATTCCCTTGGCTTCGCTATAAGTGACTGCCAGGGGTTTTTGCGCCAGGATGCCTTTGAGATGTCGGCCCTGTGCGATCGCCTGCCGAATCATCTCCGGTTGCTTGTCTGGTGGAACAGCAATGTCGAGAACCTGCACAGCGGAATCCTGCAGCATCTCAGCCAAGGTGTCGTAGGCCTTCGGAATGCCGCGAAGTTCGGCGACTTCCCGGGCGATTTCGGGAGTTCGCGACGCGATGCCTGCCAGGTGGAAGCCAGCTTCAAGGTAAGCCTTTAGCTGCACATCTCGCATGATGAAGCCGGCACCCAGCGCGCCGATGCCGAAGTCGCAACGGGGCGGAAGCGGAACCCGATGCTGTAGATCAAGGTCTAGATCCACGAAAGTTCAATCCAAGAGAAGTCTGTTAATGAACTTCCCATTGAAAGTTCATGATGTCAACCGGAATTTGTGATACGATCGCAACCGCGCATGCAGCTGGGCTTGATTAACTCCGCTTGGGCCGGAACCAACGTGCATACCGCGCAAGGCATTGAGCTGACGCGTTCCATTGGCTTCGATTCAATCGATATCTTTGCAGATCCGCTGGAGCTGAGTCCGCTAGAGAAACGAGTGATTCGCGAAGAATGCGAGCGTGCGGAACTCCCGGTCATCTCGGTCGTTTGCTGTGCCTTAGGAATCGCAGATTTTAACAAGCCGGTGCGCGACTTTCATGTGGAGCGAGCCCAACGATACCTGGATTTAGGCTACGACCTGCACGCTCGCAATTTGTTGTTGGTACTGGGCGAGTACATCTGGAACCTGGAAGTGATCCGGCCGTCCGACCAGTGGAAGTGGGCTGTTGATGAGGTGGCAAAACTGGGTGAGTATGCGCGCTCGCTTGGCCTTCAGATCGCAGTGGAGTTGGAGCCGTTTGCACTTTCGATTGTGAACTCAATCGACAAAATGGACCGTTTTCTACGCGAGGTTGGAGTAGATGCAGTGCAGGCCAATATCGACATCTCGCATTTAGTGTTGGCGAAAGATGAAGCAGCCGATATCAGCAAGCTAAAGGGACGGATTGCGCATGTTCATCTTTCTGATTGCGACGGAACAAAGCATGGAGATCTGCCCCCTGGGCGGGGTGTTGTGCCATTCGAGCCCTATCTGCAGGCGTTGAAAGATTGCGGGTTTGCTGGAGCAGTTAGCATCGAGCTGGAATACTCACCGGAACCCGACAAAATCGTTGACTGGGTGCGTGAGGCATACACCGCGACCGATCGTTTGATGCAGAATCTGCAGATCAGAAATTGAGAAAAGGAAGGAAACAGCTATGGCGGCCGGTCCATTAAAGCAGGAGATTTGTCAGCAGTATGAGCGCGACGGATATTACGTTGCGCGTTCGTTGTTCGATGGAGAAGAAATTGATTTGCTTAGACGCGCAGCCAAGGAAGACCGCGCACTCGACCAGCATTCATTTGGCAAAGGTGATGGCGAGGGCGGAGTGGTGCGCCTATCGTTGTGGAATCATCCAGGGGACACGATCTATGGAATGTTTGCACGTTGCAAATCGTTAGTCGATTCGGCGGAAACCCTGCTAGGCGGTGAGGTTTATCACTACCACTCCAAGATGATCATGAAGGACGCCAAGGTTGGTGGCGCGTGGGCCTGGCATCAGGATTACGGTTACTGGTACCAGAATGGGGTGTTATTTCCACTCCTGACCAGTGCCTTCATTGCGGTTGATCGCGCGACAAAGGAAAACGGCTGTATGCAGGTGCTGAAGGGATCACACCATCTTGGCCGGATTGAACATGTTCTCACCGGTGACCAGGCCGGTGCAGATATGGAGCGGGTGCGGGAAGCGGAAAAGAGGCTGGAACTGGTGCATGTGGAGATGGAACCAGGCGACGTGTTGTTCTTTCACGCGAATTTGCTGCACAGATCTGACCAGAATCGTTCTGAGAATGCGCGCTGGGCGATGATCTGCTGCTACAACGCGGCTCGAAACGATCCTTACAAGGAAGCGCATCACCCGCGCTACACGCCCTTGCAGAAAGTTCCGGATAGTGCGATCAAGGAAGCAGGTTCACGGAGATTCAGTGATAGCTCTTCGAACGTAGCCTGGCTGAACACGGCTGACGATGAGAGTGCCCGCTCGTTGAACAAGGTGTCCTAGAGGACCGGCTGAACTCTCGTATGCGAGCAGCTTCTTTGCGCTGCTACATGAACCTGCTGGCGCTTCAGGATGACCGTGGCCATTTCGAAGACAAGATTGAACGGCTGATGGCTGCCGGGTACGACGGCGTGCAATTTGCAGACTGGGCGAGCGAGGAGGAGTTGAAGTTCTGCCGGAAACTTGGAATGCCATTCGCCGGAAGTGCTCGAATCAACGAGCCTACCGAAGCAAACGAGATTGCGCAACGGCTGCTGGATGGCAACTACGAATGCGGAACACTGCATGTTGGTTGGGGTTTGGAAAGCGATGAGCAAGCGGACTTTCTGATAGCGGCCATTGTGGAAGCCGCGGATCGGACAGCGATGCCCCTATACATTGAGACTCATCGCGCGACCATTTGTCAGGACATGTGGCGCACCGTCCAGTTTGTCCGGCGCTTTCCCTCCATGCGATTCAACGGGGATTTCTCCCATTGGTACGCAGGTCAAGAGATGGTGTACGGCGGATTCGCAAAGAAGATGACATTTATACAGCCGGTGTTGGAGAGAGTACGCTTTCTGCATGGGCGCATTGCCAACCCGGGATGCATTCAGGTGCCCTACGAAGCTGGGTCCATGCATGCGGAGCACTTTCGCCAGCTTTGGACGGAGTCGTTTCGCGGTTTCGTGCGGGATGAGGCGGCCGGCTCACGAATCTGTTTTGCGACGGAACTGCTCGGTCCGGAGTTTTTCTATGCGCGCCAATTCAACGGCACGGAGGAATCGGACCGCTGGCAGGAGGCCTTAGCTTTGCGGAAGGTAGCGCAAACCTGTTTCGCAGCCGCAGAGCGCTCTTGATGAAGGCGTGGCGATTCGCGCCTTGTGCTGACGGCCGCAGGTTCCGACCGAGATCTGCCTTTCTCCCAAGTTGGCGTTGGTTTTGCGGCATGTTGATTCTGCTCCCTGGTCTGGGGCAAAACCTGACATTTGGAACCAAACCGGCTCGTCCAGAACCCGCATGGGTCAGTCACTCAACTATCTACGAAGTCTGGCTGAACGCGTTCAGCAAAGAAGGAAACTTGCGTGGTGCCACTGCGAATTTAAAGCGTGTGGCCGATCTCGGTGCGTCCGTTATTTACTTGGGACCGATCGCCAAAGGCTCGGAGAAGCCATACGCTTCGCCATACAACATCGCTGACTATAGTGCAATCGATCCGCGTTACGGCAGCGACGCTGATCTGCATGAATTTGTGGTAGCCTCCCACGCGCTGCATATGAAAGTCATGCTCGATATTGTTTACTATCACACTGCGCCGGATGGCATAATGTCGCAACATGATGGCTGGTTGCAGCGCACCCAGGACGGAAAAATAGCGCGCGGGTTTTGGCCGCAGCCCTTGCCGGATTACAAGAATCCGCAGGTTCGCAAATACCTGATCGACAGCCTGCTGCACTGGGTTCGTGACTTCAAGGTCGATGGCTTTCGCTGTGATGTGGGTGGCGGCGTACCAATCTCGTTCTGGGAAGAAGCACGGACTGCGTTGGACGCACTGGATCGGCAAGTACTGCTGTTGTCAGAGTCCGACCGACCCGACGATCAACTGCATGCGTTCGACATCTCGTACGATTTCCAGGGCTATCTAACGCTGCGCTCGGTACTGCGTGATGGCGAGCCGGCTTCAAAGATTCGACAACACTGGGAAGAAGCACACGCCACATACCCGCAGGGCGCGCGTCTGCTCCGGTTTTCTGACAATCACGATTGGCGGCGCGCTGTTTTGCAATTTGGCGATAACGGTGCGTTTGCAGCTTCTGTTTTGAACTTCACGTTGGATGGCATTCCGTTTTTGTATAACGGACAGGAGATCGGTGATGGAACGCCTACCTATTGGCTGTCAGCCGCGCCAATTGTCTGGCCCGGGCACAATGACCGCAATGATCGTGAAGCGGTTCACGACACTCTGGAGCACTATGGGCAGCTATTTGGGATGCGGGAGCATTCTGAAGCATTGGCGTCCGGCACGCTTGAATGGGTCAACAACACGGAGCCGGATCGCGTGCTGTCGTTTCTACGCAAAGCTGCTGGCGAGCAGGTGCTCGTCATCATCAATCTTTCGAACCGCGACACGCATGTCACCGTAGATCTTCCCGTTATGGAGTATCCTTCTGTCGATAACCTGCTCACTCGTAAAAAGACCTATTTCCCGTTGTATTCGGGCAGGGTGTCGGCAGACCTGAAAGCGTACGAGAGCATCGTAGGCCGGCAGATCCCACTTCAGCCCTTGGCCGGAGAAAAGCCCTAAGTTCGACTCAGCTGGATGAGGGAGCAGCTTCCAGTCCACGCTCGCAGGAAAACTCCGAAGTGATCTAAAGGCACCTAAGTCATTACATTATCAATATTTTAGAGATTCCACCCTTAGCAAAGTCACTTCTCTTTCGGAATGGAGTTATATGCGCTGTAAGAATTGTGACCACTGGTCGGTGTTGTTGTACGACTGGGGTCGGTGCGATGTTTTAAACACGCCACGGGCAGAAGCCTTGATCGACGTGTTAAACATCGGGCCAGTCACAACTCAACAAAACTTTTTCTGTTCTCTATTTGAAGATGGCGGGCTGAATTCAATCCCGGTCGAAGAGTCAGACGAAGTGCTCGTAGCAGCTTGATCAGAAGTTTTGTTCAAGTTCGCAGCAGACGGAAGTTCTCGTCTGTTTGAGCAATGATTGCTGAGTCAGTTCAGCAAAGCAGGTCGTTCATCGCTAAAGAGTGAGGGAACGGGACCCGGCCAGGATGCTGGAGCCACCCGCCAGGATCGAACTGGCGACCTGCTGATTACGAATCAGCCGCTCTACCAACTGAGCTAGGGTGGCTTTGTTCCCTTTCCAATATATCTCAGGAATCTGACCCCGCCCGTTGGGCAAAGCAACGTTTACCGTGAAGAGATGCCGTATCTTCAGGTGGGGACACAATCGGTCCTGTTGCTTGGCGCCGTTGCCCAAATGATCCACCGTAGCGGTGTTGGGATCGGATAGGGAA
>JASVWD010476581.1:0-11957 GCA_031763745.1 Pionus menstruus
GGCGGTTCTATAGGCGGTGTACAGAGTGCTAACAGTAAAAAATAGTTTTTTCGGAATTCTCCTAACAGGCCGCCGTACCTATCTGTTATTATACTGTACTGGCGCATTGGACCGATATACGCACCTCGCGAGCCCTCTCTTGTCAGTGTATTTTCAGTATCTGGGTTCGGGTAACTCACTCAATAGTTGTCATTATCTCGTGATAGTCTCTCTGTTAATAGAGCGCAACAGAGCCAGGGAAGTGGAAGGCCAAATTACAGCTCTCGACCCGGTGGCCGCATCTTAAAGGGATATCCGCTGGGGACTTGATTAGGGTCGGTTACATTCACTCGTTCCTCATACCCCTGCAACTTCTCTCGAGGGCTGTTGGTCTTTCAGCTCATTATGAAAGGGTCCCAACAGCGTGGTTCACTTTGTTCTCGCGCCTTTAAATCCCTGTTGTCTTACATGTATGGTCGAGGCCGGGCTTCTCTTGCTCGAAGCGGATGTGTATTAGGCGGAGTTAGTGCCACTTGCGATCGGCATGACCAACCAAACCTTGTTCGACGAGAAGGGAAGCCATGGCTCCTTCTTCTTCTGGTTCTTACCTTGTGTTACGCCCCACCAGCGACGGGAAAACACCATTCCCTCATTATAGCCTATGGGAGGATGCTGCTTGCCACTGAGCCCTGGCCAAAGGCTTGACAGATCTTCAATTTATTCGCCGCCGGCTACGCCCGGCCTAGCCAGCAACTCCCGCATGGCGCGCCATGCAGTCTGGGCTCCTCAACCCACCGCACATGTCCCTGACTTAACGTTCGAGAGAAGGGCAGTACGATAAGAGCCTCCATTGCCAAGACTGCAAGGGAAGACCTGCAGGCGTGTCGATTGTACTAAGCACATTTGTAGACAGAAAGGGGCGCGGCACGGGATTTAATTGCCTCCACCCCGTATCGCTTGTTTCCATGCGGTGCTGACTAATGAGACTGTAAGTGCTGTGCCGCAGGTGCAAAAGTACGCTCGGATCACCCGCGATACTAGACCTCAAAGAAATGGCATAACAACGATTCCGGGAATGACTGAATATACCTGGGCGGAATAATTCACTTATCCCTCGACTCCACCCCCGAACACCCCCGAAGCTAAAGGAACTTGTAATCTCGTTCATTGCAAGTAGTTCGCCACCTCCCGCTCGTTGAGAGGCGTAGGGCCGACCCGAAAGGTAACCAGAGACTAGCCCGGAACAAAAGTTTCAATCAGGGTTTTAACCAGTGTTTCGAACCGATAGCAGGCCCATGGCATGTTCTCGCCCCTGATAACACCCCCAAGGTGCACATCAAGGTCCAGAAACTCGCGGGACATGCCCTAAACGGCAGCAGACTAAATCTCCTTAAACTAATGCGAACCGATATGTCGGGACCTCTGGACCTATAAGGTACAGCGTTCAAGGATACTGTGTTGGCTGCGGCCGTCCGAGACGAGGCATAGTACAAGTTGAGACTTGTGATAGCGGAGTTGGCGTAGTCTTGCCGGGGCGTCACAGGCCTCATGAGGCATGCTTGAATGGTATTCCAGGATTGGCACTGGGAGGCCTAACAAGCGCGGGCGCGCACCACGGACGCACATATTGGAGGACACCCGAGTTCACTGTTTTGTCTTGCGCCGAAGTTCACCCTTTTCCGTTTCACAGATATGTATACATTTATATCTCTTACCTGCTTTATCTGGATCTGTCATCTTCTATTGTTGTGTAACCTTGCTAGCCTTGAGCAGCACCGTAAGCCCGAGTTGTGCAGGCCGAGAGCCCGAGAACCCAATATCTTGATGGAAGTACGTACTTAGTCCTCCCACTCCTTGTATGACAGCCAAATAATGGTTGTCTTTGTAGAAACAAACATCGATATGCTTACAAGCAGCCCAAGTATTATTCGCTAGATCTCCAAAGCATACATACTCCCTGCGCATGATGTACATCCATGCCCTGTGGAAAAGCCTGATAATACCCAGTTATTGAAACTATATTCGGGCCCTTTGTAAAAAACGCGGGACTTGAACTTGAAACATAACTCACAGCGAGCAGATCATCACCAGAAGTCACTCACACTACAGGTATACAGTCATGCCCCTCATGAACGTGGATGGTAAACCGTCCTCGCTCGGTCCTAGTGCGAAGTAGAATGGCAATCCTCGTGCAGAGCCGAGTCGACTCATGCGCCCATCACATGGCGCTCGACATTTGGGACATGCAACCCGCACTAGTTTCCACTCCTCAAAGTAGAGATCAGCGACAGTGTGTACATATTGACTGAAGCAGGCACGATGGAACACATGTCCACAGGGAACCGCGACCATGGCGTCATGACTGGCTTCCCAGCAAATAGGGCACATCGCGCTATTCACTGTTGCTGGCCGCGGGTTGACCCTGGCTTGCTTTGGCCTGTCTGCACTTGGGAAGCCTAAACCAGCTCTTAGTATGGTTTCAAATTGGCCTGCTTGCATGGGAGATTCACCGTCACGCCACACATGCACGATGGCTATTCTCCGACAAACATAGCGATCCGGCTCTCTCAACCCATAGGCAAAGTCCCCTGTTGATGTTCAGCTCTATTCAAAAAAAAATAAATAAATAAAATACTGTGGTGACATAGTACGGGTATATACTTGATCGCGGTGCCGAACTCATGCTGCCGAAAGTGGCTGGGTAAGGTACTAACATGAGATGAGCATTCCAAGATAAGCAGTCTTTTATACTCTTCCTCTGAAAGAAAGCTGTCGTAAGCACCATAAATACACATTCCAATATTATCCAAGAATGATGACTAGCAAGATATAAATTCTCCATCCGTTTCACGGTTCCATCGTGACTTCGAAGGTCATGTCGTGGGCATGATCAAGGAACTTCACTTTCTAAATTCTTGGGTTTTGTTCATTCCCTTATGGGGTTCATGTAACCTCTAGTCTTTCTAGATGCCCTTATCATAGCCCTATTGTGTACACCAAGCGCGAGAAGATCGCGAAAGGCCTCTCGAGAGCACCGTTCATAAACCCTGGCGTCAAGGCTATTCAAGAGCTGTCGTGCGCCTGTCTGTTCTTGGGTTGACCTGGATCTAAGACAATCGAGGTATGGCGGAATCAACGCTGCTGTGAGCGAATGTGATTTATTCTCTATAGACCTTTCCAGTGCCGTGAGTAATGGTTCAGCCCATTGGACGGCATGCTCCTTTGAAATTGGCCGCTCTATGTATTCCAATAAAAGTACCATGATTTTCTCATTATGTTTTGAAGCGCCAGCCATTGACAACGCCCATTGACACTGCTTGATACCACCCATATCAAGGATCTGCCGAACAAGAGGAGCATTGCCGTCTTGAATAGCACGTTGCAGGATAACAGAAATAGTCGATAGATGTAACATATGCGCTGTGTCGAGCAAGTGCGCGGTTGCATAGAACCTGTCAGTTTCTAATAATTGGCATAGCGTATCGATTTGCCTTTTTACCACGTCTTTCAGACACGAGTCCGTATCCATCGCACGATTCGTGTTGGCTGTTACCCTGGTAGCTCTGCAATATTGCTTTATTTTGGCCATCGTATGCGAGATGTTTCGAGCAGAGGTCTGGTCGTTTCTATGGCGTGTGAGGGCCCCACTGCTTTTAGGTACGATAAAAGAGGCTATAAAAAGCCGACAACTTATTATTAGAAACGCTTCTGTTGTTTGGATGTTGGAGCCGGCTGCCCAGTAGTTGTTGGTAACTGAAATAACCACCATGTCAAACGTAAGACGAAGGGGACCTCGTCTAGGTATTACATTAGCTATGGCATGGTATGCCATGTTCGTGCCACGGCCACATGCTGTTACGTGTCTTGTACTCAGGGCGAAGAGGGTCCACTCAGGTTGTATAAGCTGTGATGTTGATGGCTGTTGCAGTACTGGCTGCTCCACTCAAACATGAACTTCCTACGCGGAATATCACATTGATAGATAATGATCTCATGAAAGCGCAGACGGGGCTGTCAACATGACATAATTCTTGCGAACCATACAAAGGAGCATGCCCGACTGATTACCTGAGCGTGCCTCCCAGCTCTAATAGCTTGTGACTATTCTCATCAATTTCCTCATTCTTCCGGCGAATCAAGCGCTCTAGATTCGCCCTCTCTTCCTGAAGTGCTTGCTTTTCGCTGTATAGGTCGCTCGTTTCCCCCTTCAGGACTTTGCCCTTGGCCGTTAGGGAGTCAATCGCATGGTTGATTAGGTTTCTTTCATCCTTGGGCCTCTAGATCGGAGGTCAGTGCAGTTTGATAGTGGTAGATCAACTCAGAACGCACAAGCCTCCCCGTTTACCCATGTCAGATTTTATGCTTCTCCTGGGCCGGAATTCCACTCACCTGTTCATGGCGGTCGTGTTAAGAGTTTCCACGCTCTGCTGATGGTTGAGTTGATGGACTCGGCGTAAGAGCAGTTCAGTATTTATCTGCCTGGAAACGTTACACCCGGAGCCAAACCATTACAGCACGCGAGCGAGCTAATTTGGCATTTCATATCTAGCGCATGGAACAACAATTCACACTATCGTTGGGATCGTCCATTTAGCCCGTCCGTTGTGGGCAATTACTGAAAAGCGACTTTGAAACCTTTTCGGTATTCATTTCCGCCACACAGTTAATCCAGGAGCCTATCCTGCCTGCGTATGAACCATGTCAATCAGATGCAAGCCTCGCGGGCCCCGCTGTCTTAGTGTATGTAAATCACTCATCGCTCTGTGGAGACCTAAAGACAAAACTCTCACTTCGGACACCGCGCCGCCATCGTACGTATTCATTATGGTATATGGAGACGGAATCACGACGCGCCTCACCACTGGCTGTGTTGGGTTTTATGTCAGTAAACCCCGGCAGAGTGATACACTTCGGGAAGAATTAGTCTACTGCCTATTAGGGCATGTATCGCTGTTTATGAGAGAACGAGGGGCCGAGATGGCCGACCGAACATGGGGTTGTTGGCGCTAGTTGGTTAGCAGTCGAAGTATAAACGGTGATTGGTCTCGAGCCCAGGATCTGACTCCAGACTTCTCTTTCATTACACGATCTCTCTCCGACCTCGGGGGTGAGGTTGGAGCCGAGGGCCGGACGAATAATCGTGCCTTGGCAAAGATATCCTGTTATTATTATTACCGCAATCGTCGTCATGCAGGATGTCGGCTCCCAACAGCAGCGGCAGAACCAAAGCGCCGGGCCTGGTACAACTTTATTTTCCCGCTTAGAAAGGGGGCTCTTTCTCTTTTGGTTCAAGATCTGAATGTACCTTTGTCCTTGCGATGGTGGTTGGCTGAACGCTGAATCGAATAAAGTGTACCTATAGGATGGCTAATCTAATCGACTTATATACGGAACTTGCCCGGCGACCCCGGCGCTTTCAAGCATAAGCACGACATCTTCCGCTTTCCTGTGACGCTTACGGGATAATTCAAAGTAATAAAATAACAACCCGTTACAAGCCAAGGAATGAGTGTTCAGCCGACGGCCGTTTCGTTTGTCGATCGGAATAAGGCAGTGATCAGATAGGCAGGAGTTCGCTGGACTGGTTTTATCATGGCAATACTAATTATTATTTCCTGTCTCAGACAAACTCTTTCCTCAATTCCACTCTAGCCGAGGCTAGCATCACTAACTTTTCCTGGCCTCTTGTTCCAGATCCTTTTTAATTAAATTGTAGTTCATTCTTGCCGGAGGGTAGAGCGCGGTCTGCTAATCCCTTCTCTGCTAACCAAGGCACGGGTTTTTTTAACCTTTGACACAGGATTGGGAACCCTCGGTCGTAAGATATCCGCAGTGGCAATTGGGGTTTGAATCATGTGTGAATGCAACGTCCCCGGTGGCGGCCGAATATCCATGGAATTAAACCGCTCCCAGACCAGCCTGTACATGCAGTGGGGGCATCCTTGGTTGGTTCTCTACGTCGCCAATCACAGACCAAGATCGTTCTATGCAGCTAACAGGCCCACAAAGGCAGCCCCAGCCTTAGTGTACTAACTACCAAGCACTGATATACTGACCCTCAGATTTGTTAACCATCAACTGTTTTCTCCCTACCATCATTAAAGTCAGCATTCATTCATTTGCGACATTCTCGAATATATCTGGCATGAGCGGTCCGCGGAGGCCTTTCAGAGTCAAGCTTATCATTCAAGTACTGATAGTCTCGTTGGGGCTGTTCTCCCTTCTCAACCTATTTTTCAACTACCGTGCGTGCCAGCCACCGTGAAACCATGCATCAAAGAGCTTTTTCAATATTGATAACTTCACAGCTGGCGTCCCAAACCATGATGCGTCCCGGCCAACGGTTGGTAAAGTGATGATGATTTACGGCGACAACCCTGTCTACCAGCGCGCAGTCGAGACACACAGGAGCCACTGTGACCGATGGGGCTATCCACTCTTCCTCCTACAGACAGAGATTCTCCAAGGGGTATGGAATAAGCTGGCCTACCTTTCATCCCTCATCGTCCAGGAACTGGCGAGGCCGGAAGGAGAGCGACTGGAATGGTTATTGTAAGTGCCCAAAGGCATAGAATCAATATTCACTAACCTCAAAATCCACAGTTGGATCGACAGTGACTCGATCCTCATGAACCCGAACATCAGATTGGAGACTTTCCTCCCTCCTCCCCATCTAGCGGACATCCATATTGTTCTCACCGAAGACTGGAACGGGATGAACGCAGGCGTCTTCCCCATCCGTGTGCGTCGATGGTCCATCGAGCTTCTCTCAGCTGCAATTGCCCTCCCTATCATGAACCCTGACATCAATCTCTTTTGGCAAGAGCAGTCTTCCCTGGTTAGCGTTCTTGAGACAGAGTATTTTGCTCGATCGACGGCCTATGTGCCATTGCGCTGGTTCAATGCCTACATGCGCTCGCCCGACGGAGAGAGCTTCAACCCCGACGCGCCGGAGGACTTGCAGGTGCACCCGGGTGACCTGCTGGTTCACTTCCCCGGGACACCTCGAGACCATTTGAACGATACCCTCAGCCCGTATCTGGCCATCACGGAGGAGCATCGCAGTGAATGGGAAGTCCCGGTAGAGCAGACAGTGTATCCTGCAGAAACCACGGAGTTTTGGCGGAATTATGCTATGGAACGGGGATCGACTCGCCATCATTGAAATATACGGAGGAAGTACCAAGGTAGGCCCTTTTCGTGTGAATGTCCTGCCCATGGCCTTTAGAAGTGCTCGTCATGGAGCCAGCAGACCGCGGCTCAGCGAAGGTTTAGTTGTCCGGCAGTTTAGCACAACATAGGCACTATCAATCGCTAATCCTTACAACCTAGGCTACAAATATGCCATGAATATAGCACGAACTCCCCAAGCAATGATCCCCTGTCGCCCATTTATAGCCTAATTAGTCTTCCTTAAACGAGTTCCAATCGCGCTAAATTAGCGCTTCTACCTCTTCTAGAAATATCATTATATAGACAGTGTGGCCCGGGCATGCTAATGTAAGAAGATAATGCCGCGAAGAAAAGTTGTATGTGTGGGAGACCCGTCTCCGGCTTCTAAGAGTAATACACATGGCCAGCGAAGCCCATTTCTTTTGACTTGAGCGCTGACATCTGCTAAAGAAGAAATCGAAAGGCAGACCCGAGATATCATAAACCTGCTCCCGGTAGAATACCAGGACAAGCATATCGCTGTGATTTGCAGTGACTGGAAAACACTGAACCTTCGCGATGTGATCCAAATACTAGAGGCTGTAGGTTTCCGCTTACTTCTGAGGTAAAACATCTTATGTTCTGCTATTAAATATACACTAGAACCAGGGGAAAGCCGCGAGGGCAGTGCGAATTCCGAATAAAGCTCGTGGGCGACCTGGAAAAAAAAGCGAAAAACCCGCCTTGACCCCCGCACCAAAGGAACCAACGCGTACAACGAGAAATTCGAAATCTAAGGCATCTAATCCAGTGATAAGGAAGTCCTCTACGGGAAAGGGTATTAAGAAGTCAAAAACAACCCATTCAAACTCAGAGGATGTGTGGAGTATATGGAATGAGGTTTGTCGTGGTCAGGCCTACAGAAAGACACTAACGAATTTGTTCTAATGTGGATTGAGGAGAAACAGAGTAACCGGGGCTATGTTTTTAGGGGTGAAATAAATTGTGGCAGGCCTAAGTCTCTGGAATGGTTGAATAAACGAAAAAGTGACGACACATGGATTTGCTTCTCGCGCGCCCGGAATGACATGATCAGGGAGGGCTTTTCCTATGAAAAAGTCCGTGTCACAATCGATAAATTGGTTGGCAGGAGGAAGAAAGTTAGATTTGCTATTCCGCCAGTAGGTTGAACTTCAAATTGTAGAGCAGAATTCAAAGGTACTCGCACTTCTCAACAATCACTTGCTTTTCAGGCCTTGTCAATAGGGCCTGGACTATGAATAGTATTTCGTTTTAAGACTTGGAAAATAAGACAAGCCGGAAAGCTTTCAGATCAATATTAGCAAAGTGATATATAGTTTATAAGAATTAGCTAGATAAACCCTCCGGAGTATCGGAGGGACTCATCTTCTAAAGGCATCCTGGCAATGCCCACAATGCATAGATTAACAAGAGCGCGCCACTGTAGCCAATCAAGGTGCCATCATCTGCGTAGCCCTGGATAGTTGGGTTTCCGCAACTCCAGGCGAGCAGAGCACGCATGAAAACGATCTGCCCGCAGACGCCGCACACCGACAGCATTAGTGGAGAGCCCATGATGAAAAGCCGACGGCGCAACCAATAGTATAACAGGCTGATCCGGTAACTATGGTGCATGCGATGGTCAAGGTGTTTGTATACAAATTCATCCATGAAGGTAGATTTGGAGCCTCTCAAGCCCATGATCAGCAGATCAATAGCATGCTGTTTAATGTAAATACTAATGCCACAGACCGATTGCGGGCCACTCATCAGCTCTGGACTCAGTAATCCCTTCAGTATATCCAGATGGGAGTCGGAGATTTCGAGGTTGCAAGACTTTTGGTCTGCTGGCAGCAAGGTTGGTTTAGCTTCAACGGTTAGCGCTCGGATGGCATCTGAATGTTCTAGGATGTTTGTATACAGAGCCGGTGATCGGACCTGCAAAATTAGAGTACGCGCCGGGCCTTCCATACGCGACCGATATGTCTCCGGGGAGAAATATGCGGATCTCGATGGCCGGTATTCCACGGCCACGGGCTCCTTAGACTGGTGCACGACATGACCTAGATAGAGACGGAAATAACCTTCAAACACCCTGCACAAGCATCAGTGAACCGTTATCAGCGAAGGGGGTTTTAGCGCCAACCCTACTGACCTCTCAGCCTCTGTAGCCTCCCGGCATATGTTTGTAGTTCTCACCTCTGGCCTTTGGTAATACGTCACGGATCTTGTCAGGAATACCCGCAATGCCTGGAAGTGGATACGGGCCACCGACAGCGTGCTGACATATGCCCAGCGAAGGAGAAACCCAGCGAAAGCTGGACCGGAGGCGGATAACGGGTCCAGAGGCTTGCCAGAAGACCTGACTATCCCTTGGATCCTTGGATCGTCCTGCGGCGCGTTGAGTGTGACCACAGAGTGAAAGGTATTCTTCACCTCCAAGTCGGGCAAGCATGGGTCTATGACTTTCGTACAATAAGATCCCCCGACCTTCTCGAAGGGCGATACAAAAATGTCTTTCTTCCACTGTGCTTTATACATTCTAGGTTGCGATGCAGAATGCAGAAACTTAACAGGCCGATTGTCGGTATCCTCCAGGTGTTTGACTGTCTCCCGTTCCCGTTCGAAGCGCATTAAGACCACCTTCCTCTCCCCGAATGAGTTGTTGACCTCGAAAAGTAAGGCATCGAGTTGTCTGTCTTTCGAGTACAAAAACCACCAGGAGACGATATTTCGCGTGGACCACAGGAACCGTGGCGTGCTGACGAGGTAGGCATATGCCCATTCCCCGGGTTTCCCTCCCTGCAGCAGTGTGAATACATGAGGTCGCTGTGAACAATGGGGATTTTCAGATACCTGTTTTGCGAGGCACGCATGCAGCTTCCCTTCCAAGCCCTGTGGGTGTGACCCAGGTTCGAGGTAGTGTCGCTGATCGATGTTGAACCAACATTGCTTCAGGAGACTGCAATTGCTTTTCGCGGGTGTACCATCCGTGTCAATCGCGAGCACACCCCCAACATTGCCGCGGAGGCCCACTGGTATCCCTACCACGAAATAGTCGTACGCAAAGTCGATCTTTTCTGGGGTGAAGCGGGTGTGCGTTAACCGGGTCTGGAACAAGAGTGGCTTTCCCAAAAATGTCCGATCCGTGTTTGGAAATGACAGGACCAAGGCCTGTCGATTGGCCGTGACGTAGGCTAACCAACACAGGACGAGGGCGAGAACGCCAATTAGAAAGATTCCAATCGCCTTTACCAGAATGGTTGTCAAACTGACGCCCGGGGCTCTAAGCAAGAGCGCCATATGAACAGCATATAGCAGCTGGAGTAGGAGGCGATGTGGCGCTCGGGTAACGAACCAGCAAACAACCAACCCGCCATGGGCAACCACGTCTCTTCCCTGCATCTCCTGTGTTTGGCCTTATGTGTGTAGTTGATAGAGACCGATGAGCTGGGAAGGGTCGTGAGACGATGCCTAGTTAGCTGTATCATGCAAACAACAGTGCCGGGCGCATAAATAGTATTCGAATAGTGTTCGGGGCGGCCAAGGTTCTATAAGTTTGTAAGAACCATAATATGACATAAGTGTTGGCATAGACAACGTCGTCTATAGGTAAACCTCACGACATCTACTCTGCCGGCAGTAGATTTAAGGAAATCCTCGGACGGTTTGGCACATCCCTCTTTTAAAACAACGTGCCTGAATCTCGAGGACCTTATCCGTTATCCATTGTACAATGTCGGACAGTAACCCAACGACGCGCTTCAATGAAGTCCTGATTATCGGGGCTGGCTTCTCTGGCTTGACCATGGCATGCCAGCTGCAGCGGAAACTCAAGCACTTCGATTACGTTCTCTATGATCGGGGTTCTGATATGGGTGGCACGTGGTGGGCGAATAAATGTACCCGTCCCCCTGGACCGCGCGTGCAAAACTGACGGGAGTAGATCCGGGCTGTGCTGTTGATATCCCCGCTGCATTATATAGCCTATCTTTCGCGCCGAACCCCGGTTTCTCGAAGCTGTTCTCCAGCCAACCAGAAGTGCTCTCGTACCTGAAGAAGGTGGCTGACCAGTACGGCGTTCACACCCACATGGTCTACAATACTGAATGGGAGGGAGCCTCTTGGGACGAGCAAACCAAGCGGTGGTCCGTCACGCTGCGACATTTACCTTCGAACGAGAGCTTCCTGCACGAGTGTCGCATTCTGATATCCGCAGTCGGCGCCCTGGTTAATCCGACGCCGTTTCATGTACCGGGAACCAGCCTCTTTCGAGGACCGATTATCCATACCGCCCGATGGCAAGATGTGGATTTGCAGGACGGGCGCATAATCGTGGTTGGCAACGGAGGTAGGGCTCGCCGGCCCCAATCAAAAATACACGTATTCATTCTCCGCAGCTTCAGCAGCGCAGTTGATTCCCGCCATTGCTCCGGAGGCTAGGTCGATCGTCCAGTTCATCCGGGTACGTATATTACATGGCCATATTTGTCGCCGTCGGTCGCTCATTCCTGGACGGTAGACACCGCAGTACTATATTCCCAGCCATAACATCGACATCAGAGACACATGGAGACAATGGTGTCTGTACGTGCCTGGGGTCTTGCTAGTGTTGCGGCTGCTCATTTTTCTGTATCTTGAAACGTCTTCTTTGATGTTTGGCCTGGATTCACAAAGCACCGGCATGCGACACCGCGCTGCAGAGAAGAGCAAACGATACGTTAAAAGCGTGGCCCCCGGTATGAAGTCTGGTCCCCCATTGTCACAGCAGCAGTTTATTTACTGACTGTTCAAAGAGAAATACT
>JASVWD010485327.1:0-11945 GCA_031763745.1 Pionus menstruus
CAGGCGGCTGGTTTATCCCGTTCGGCATCGACACGGATGTGAAAACCGATACCCGTTTCGATTCCCTGCTTTGGGGTTGCCTGGCAGCCTTCGCCTATGTTTGGCTGCATCGCAACAAGCATTTCCTTCACCGCTACCGAAATGCCTGGAAGTTCGTTGTGCCCGCGGTAGCCGTGGTCACCTTGTTCCAGAACCTTCCGGCAGCAAGCCTGCTTCGCGCCACCTTGTTCCCATTGCTCATCCTTAGCACCGCGATGTCACCACTCTCCAGTCTCGGAGCTTTGCTGAGCATTCCAGCGCTCCGCTGGCTAGGCCGGCTTTCCTACAGCATCTACATCTGGCAACAACTGGCTTTGTTTCCGTCTCCGGTTGCCGGTTCGCCTCTTTACCACCTTCAAGTTTTCCCGCTCAATTTCGCGCTGATACTTCTCGCGGCCATCGCCAGCTACTACCTTGTGGAACGACCTCTCGTCCGCTACGGCCACCGTCTGGTGGAGCGCTGGAAAGAGGCGAGTGCTACCCCGAATGGCCGCGCGCTCCCGGTTCCTGCCGCTGCTGGCTCCTTTGCACGCTAAGTCAGCTCATTTACGCCGGGCGGAGATTGTCGCTTATTCAGCATCTCTGCCCATACTTCTCCCTTCCTCTCGTGCTTCCTCGCTAATTTGCTCGTTATAGCTAAGCGGGTTGCGACATCTAAGGGGAAGGAGATCAACGCGCATGAAACTTCTGGCAGCATCTTTTTGCCTTTCCCTTACAGGGTTTACCCTGCTGGCACAGTCGCCTACATCTGGTCCTGGCGGCACAGCCGATCAAGACTTTCTCACCTTGGCGGCGCAAACCGATATGACGGAAGCAAATCTCGGTCAGCTTGCACAAACCAACGCTGCTTCCGATGACGTGAAAAGCTACGCGCAAAAGCTAGTGAGCGACCATACGGCTGACTACACCAAGCTGACTGCCCTAGCCACCAAAGCCGGCTTGACAGTACCGAAAGGTCTGGACGCTAAGCAGAATAAGATGATCGCTCCGTACGCCAAATTGAAGGGTGCCGCATTCGATCGTAAATATCTGCATGACATGGTTGCCGGCCATGAAGCTGCAGTTTCCGCCTATAACAAGCAGTCCCGGGATGGGCAAAATGCGGATATCAAGGCCTATGCCCAAGCCACCATTCCTGACTTGGAAAAGCATGAATCCGACGCCAAAGACTTGATGAAAGCCGGTGGCGCTAAAAAGCCTGCCGCGGCCCAGTAGTCACAGTAAACCGAGTCAAGGAGGGTTTCTTGGCCCTCCTTGCTTCGTCACCTCACCTCCTTCCCGTTCTCCCACCACCGTCCCCCCTGCACCTGTCTCCCCAGAACGTTATGCTGGAAGGCTTATGCGCGCTCGGGCCTTCTTTTTGCCATCCTTTGTTCTCCTTCTGCTCTTTACCCCTCCACCCGCGTCTTTTGCGCAAACCGGCGATTCCGCCGTGCAGCAGCAATTGATCGCAGCCGATCGTGGCATTTGGGCCGCAATTGCTGGTTCGCACCCGCTTCTTGACAAAGTAAACGAGGCGTTAGCTCCGGATTACCTAGACATCGACAGCGGTACGGTGAACTCGAGAAAAGACGTTTTCGACTACCTCAAAACCCTCACTAACTTCTCCTTTCAATACGGATCGGCTCGGGCCTACCTGCTTTCCGACACGGCCGGCTACGTCATTGCAACCCTCGACTATCACTCGGTTGAAAATGGAAAACCGACTAGCGGCCGCGTCCTCACCACGACGGTTTTCAACAAGCTCGCCGGTCGCTGGAAAGCCCACCTTCATACCGAAATGGCCGCCAAACCATAGGGCTGCAGAGCACAGAACACTACATCCGGCTCGAAAACTATCAGTCCGTTAGTAAACTGAAGGAAGATGAATGTCGGTGAGCGCGGGTTTAGCCCACGCTTTTGGTCCCTCGTAGGCGGGACGTTTCTTGGTTTCCTTGGCATCGGTGCCGTTCTTCCTGGTTTAGCTCCTCACGTTCGATACACACTTGGCGGCACAGATCAAACCGTCGGCTGGGTCATCGGTATCTTCTCGTTTGTGGCGCTGTTAGCCCGCTTGTTTTCTGGACCGTTCGCCGACCGGCGCGGCCGCAAGATCACGTTTCTTCTCGGCCTCTTTTCCTGCGCCTTGGCGGGCGCTGCCTATCTGCTTCCACTTGGCTTGCCGGGCGCCTATGCGGGCCGCATCTTGCAAGGCTTCGGCGAAGCCTGCCTCTACACCGGTGCTGCCGTTTGGGTCGTCGAGGTAGCCGGAGTTGAGCATAGTGCACAAGCTCTCGGCTATCTCAGCAGCGCCATCTGGGGCGGCATCTGTGTTGGCCCGGCCGTTGGTCATTGGGTCGGTTCCTTTGCACATGCTGCTGCCTTGCAATGCGCTGCCGCCGCTCTGGCCTGCGTCCTTACCTTATTTGTTCGAGAAGACTTTCAACCCGTCCGCCATGGCAAGCCAACTTCCTGGTTTCCGTCGCACCTGCTGGCTCCCGGCTGTGCCGTAGGCTTCTGCAACGTCCAGTATCCCGTCGTCGCCGGCTTCCTCATCTTGCACTTGTCTACTCACGGCAATGGTGGCCCTCAAGCCTTTTCAACTTACGCGCTCACCATTCTGCTGGCACGCTTCTTTCTCGGTAAATTGCCAGACCGCTTGTCGCCCGCTCTGACCTACTTCACTGGAATCGGCTTCATGGCCGTCGGACTCCTGATGCTCGGAGCCGGCCCGCGCCCCATCTACGCCATCCTTGCTGCAGCTTTGCTGGGCTTTGGATTTTCTTTTCCTTGGTCTTCCGTAGCTTCTGGCGTTTTGCGAAGAACGCCGGTTGCGCAACATGGCGCAACCATCGGCTTCCTAAGCGCCTTCAACGACCTCTTCGTAGGACTGAGTTCCTTAGGCGCAGGCGTCGTCGCCAGTCACTATGGCTATGGCGTTGCTTTCGATCTCGCCGCTGCGGCCCTGCTCGGGGGTGCGTGTGCGGCATACTGGCTTTTCAAGCACCAAAGCACCGCGTCCACAGGCTCGGAAACAAACACGAAGCAAGTGCTCGTCGGAGCTCATTGAGCACTCGAATCTAGCGGTGTGACAGATCGCGTATCCAAATATCCTTGAACTGCATATTTCCACGACCGCCGGCATGCAGTTGCAATGCAATCGGTCCATCCGGAGCACCTGGCTTTGGATCGGTGAAATCGACCATCGGAACACCGTTCAAGCGTGAACGATAGCGGTTGCCGATCACCTCCACCAGGTAATCATTCCAATCGCCCATGCGAACCACGCCCTCGTTCTCCGGGGACGGCCATACCACCCAACCGCGGCCATCTTCCGCATACACGCCGCCCGTATGGTGCATCATCGTGCAGTCGATTTCAAACTGCATCCCCTGCGTCACATCGGCGGTGCCCGGCTTGAAATCGGAATGGAAGAACACTCCGCTATTGCCGTCTCCCACGCACTTAAATCGCAGCGAGAGTTGAAAATCCTTGTATGGCTTTGCGGTCTGCAGATAGCCGTAATCCTTCGTCAAACCCTTGCCATGAATCAGCCCGTCTTCCACCGTCCAGCTTTCCTGCCCGATCTTAGTCCAGCCATTCAGAGTCGAGCCGTCAAAAAGCGAATCCCAGTCATTGCCAGGAATCTTCGCCTTCTCCTGCGCCACGCCAAATCCAACAGCCATGAAGGCCAGAAGAACGCAAGGAGCTAATCGTCTGGCATTCTTTGAAGCTGCCAATGCAATCCACTTTGTCATAAATGTAATCCCGTGAGCACCCTTTCACCACGCTCAGCCAAACGGCTGCTCGAGCGAAGGACTCTGCTCCGTAAACAGCTTGGCTCCATCGGCCGTGATGTACATGTCGTCTTCCAGGCGGATCCCGAACTCTCCCGGAATGTACACTCCCGGTTCGTCGCTGAACGTCATGTGGGGCGCAATCGGAAGCGGATTGCCGCGCACCAGATAAGGCCATTCGTGGCCATCCAGGCCGATCCCGTGTCCCAGGCGATGCCCTAAATACTTGTAACCCGGACCGAATCCACCCTCCGCAATCACCTCACGCGCAGCCGCATCCACTGCTCCGCAGGGAATACCTGGTTTCGCTGTTCGCAGCGCCTCAGCCTGGGCCTTCTTCACCAGGTCAAATACACGTTTCATCTTGTCCGTCGGCTTTCCCAACACGAACGTCCGCGTGATATCGGAGTTGTAGCCTTCCACCGTGCAGCCATCATCAATCATCACCGGCGTTCCCTCGTCAATCACCTGCGGTGTGGCCGAACCATGCGGAAGCGCCGTGTATTTGCCGACCTGCACGCTGGCCTCGCCAGGAAATCCAACCCGTTTGTAAGCCGCGGCAATCAGGGCGGACGCATCGTCCTGCGTCATCCCCGGCTGCAGCGCATGGTAAACGGCTTGGTACACCGCGAGCGTTGCCTTGTTGGCGGTCGTCATCAGTTGCAGTTCATGTGCACTCTTGACACCGCGGCAACCGGCAGTCACCGGGATCGCACTCTTCAGGCTCAATGAAGGCGCAGCTAGTGCCAGGCTGTTGCTAAATACAAATGGCACTCGCTCTTCAATCCCCAGCGCTCCGCTGCTGACCTGGTGGTCCTGCAAAGCCTTTGCCAGCAGCTCAAATGGACTGTCATCCTCATTCCAAGTCCGAAGATCTACGCTGTTGCTGCCACTGAACGGCCCTTTCTGCAACTGCTCGCTGGCTCGGCCTTCTTCAAATGCCGGGCAAATGCAAATGGCTTTCGCTGAATCGGCAAGCAGCACCACGGCAAACAGCCGCTCGCTGTTTCCCCAATGCACGCCCGTGAAATAACGCAACGAACTGCCACCTGCCAGCAGAACACCTTGCAGCTTCTCCTGCCTCATCAGCTTGGCGGCCTGCTGCAAGCGCGCATGGCGTTCGTCGTTTGAGATCGGTTGCACCTCTCCTCGCATCGATGGCAACTGCGCAATGGACGGCGGTAACGCTGAAGCCCCGGCACTTGCGCGATCGTGATCCGAAAGGGCTGCCACCGAAAGTCGCCGTCCCAGCAGGAGCGCTGCTGCCCCGGGAACAGCTCCATGTGTGAAGAAGCGGCGCGACAAGAACGGAGTGATCATGGTGGAGAAGCTCGGGAAAAAAAGTCAGGAAAGAAACAAAACGATGGCTGGTGTACCCACCGGAACATATTGACCGGTGAAGTTCAGTGTACCCGTCTTCTTATTTATCCGGAAAATAGTCACGGCATCACTTCGCTGATTGCAGCAATACAAGAACCTGCCTGCCGGATCGATCGTGAAGGATCGTGGATAGTCACCCCGCGTCGGTTCTTCCCCCACAAAACTCAAACTGCCATCGGATGCAATCGAGAAGATGGCAATGGTGTCATGCAACCGGTTGGCCGCATAAAGATGCTTCCCTCCAGGCGCGATCGCAATCTCCGATGTGAAGTTGGTGCCGGCGAATCCTTTGGGCAGGGTCGACACGGACTGGCCTGCCTGCAATCGCCCATGGGCGGCGTCATAGGAGAAGTGCACAATTGTCGAACCTTCCTCCTGCAGCGAGTACAGGCTTCGGCCATTCGGATGAAACACGAAATGTCGCGGCCCATCCCCGGATGGCACCGAAACCGCTGGAACATCGGCCGCTGTCAACTTGCCTGACTGACTATCGAACTTCCAAATCAAAATCTGGTCAAGCGCCAGGTCCGTGGACAACACAAACTTTCCCGCCGGGTCAGGAGCAATCATGTGCGCATGCGGATGCTCATGCCCTGAGATGGCGAAGCTCCCGGATGGAGCACTGGACGCTTTCTTAGCGCCCGGTGTGCCCTCGTCTTTTTTCACATCGCTTGCTTTCCCCAGCCGCCCATCCGCCTCAATCGGCAACACCGCGATCGTGCCACCCGCATAGTTGGCAACAAACAAGTATTTGCCGGATGGATGAATGCTGATGTACGCCGGACCCGCTCCTTCCGATGAAACCGTGTTGAGTAGCTCCAGGCTGCCGCTCGGTCCAATGGCCATTGCACTGACCGATCCCGACTTGTCCGCTCCAAACGTACCCACTTCGTTTCCGGCATACAGAAACTTCTTCGATGGATGAAGCGCCAGCCACGATGGATTGTCCGGATCGTCATACACGTCGGCTGGCTGCAACGCTCCGCTCGCCGCATCCACCCGAAAGCTTGCAATCCCTTTCCCATTGCCATGGCTTCCTTCCGGCCCGCGTGGATTGCTGTAGCAGCTGATATACGCCAGCATCGGCCGCTTTGCATCCTCCCCAAACGCCTGAAAGACACTACTAAACGGAGACAACACGGCGGCAGCGGCACCGGAGCGCAGCATTGTCCGGCGTGACGGGCGGCTAGGTGGAAAGAAAGGCATGACGAAAGAAGAACTTCTAGTTATAAACCACAGCGCGGATCTCGGCCCGGAAACCCGCCTCGTTCGCCGCGTATAGTGAGATGAACACAAGCCGTCGTTCGCATGCTCCCACCCACTCCTTCGAAGGACGGGAATCAGCGGCGTTTGCCGCGCCGGGATTACTTTCTCATTCCCCTCACCAGCCTTGCCACCGTGCTGGTCCTTCTCGCAAGCAGTGAACTCCTGACCCGTTTTTATTGGCCTGAACAAACGGACGATCCATGCTTCCTGGAAGATCCGTTGCTTGGCTTCCGCTTCGAACCAAACTGCACATCGCACACCAAAAATGCCGAAGGCGACTGGGTCACCAACCACTTCAACGAGTGTGGCTACCGCAGCAATACCTCCTGCCTCACAAAGCCTCCGGGAACGCCCCGTATGGTCATCCTCGGCTCATCGGTGAGTCAGGGCTTGTTTGTGCCTTACGAGCAAACGTTCTATGCCCAAACGGCTGCAGCCTTCGAAAAACGGAGCGGCGTTCCCTTGGATGTCCAGAACGAAGGCGTTCCCGAAGCCACTCCCATCTATGTCTACAAACGCATCGAAGAAGCCCTGCGCTTGAAGCCGGACGTGGTGGTCTATCCAATCACACCATTCGATCTCGAACAAGGTATCGATGGGGAAGCATTGCGGGAACGCAATAACCCCAACTATCGCCCAAGCAAACTGCCCCCGGCTTACCGGCGTGGTCCCATCGCGGAAGCCGAACGGCAGCTGCGAGGAAGTCGCACCGTCCTGGTCGCTCAGCATTTCCTCTTTGAAAACACGGATACCTTCCTGCGCCTTTATCTCGCCTATGGCGACAAGGCGGATTTCCTCCGGACGCCATTGACGCCCCGCTGGCGGGAGCGCTTTGCGGACATGAATACGCTGGTCAGCGACATGACGAAGCGGTTTGCCGCGGCCGGTATACCTCTGGTCGTTATGCCTGTTCCTTCTCGCGCTGAAGCGGCCCTGCTGGCACACGCAAACTCGTTCACAGGCACCGATCCCGCCCAGTTCGGCCAGCGCCTGTGTTCCATCGCTAGAAACAACGGCGCCCTGTCACTCGACACTGTGGCTCGCTTCGGCAAGCTGCCTCACCCTGAAAGCCTCTTCTATGTGGTTGATGGTCATCTGAGGAGCGCTGGCCAACACGTTCTTGCGGCCGCTCTGACAGAGAAGTTGCTGTCCCTCCACCTCCGTTCAACTCCAAGGGCAGCTTCGGCTTCGAAAGGGAACTGAGCGGAATCACATGGGTGCCGCATCGCTGTCATTTCTGGCCTATGCCTTCGCCGTCGTTCTCCTCTTCAACGCGCGGCCCCAGAATCTTCGCTGGCGGCAATGGACCCTCTTGCTCGCTGATCTCGTCTTCCTGTCTTTCTTTTCTAAGAACCTGGTAGCATGGCTTCCCCTTGCGGGCTTTTTGGCTTTCGGATACTTCGCGGTCAAGCTCGCGTACACCAGGTCAGGGAAGGCACAAGCCGGCGTCTGTGCAACCATTGCCTGCCTTGCGGCCTTTGTCTGGTTGAAGCGCTACTCATTCGTTCCGTCTGCGCTTCTCCTGCCGCTTCCCTATGTCACGTTGGGCCTGTCCTACATCTTCTTTCGCGTTCTGCATCTCATCATCGATGCCGGCGCAGCACGCTCGAACGAGATGGAGGATCTCGGTCTTCTTCCGTACCTCAATTACACATTGAACTTCACCACCCTGCTCTCCGGTCCCATCCAAACCTATTCGGACTTCGCCTCGTACCACCTGGCCGGCGAACCGTTGTTTCTAGATACCGTCGTCGTTGGCGAAGCAGTGGAACGCATCATCAAAGGGTTCTTCAAGGTCAACGTTCTCTCGCTGGGCCTGCACGCTCTCCGCCTCGCCGCGATTGCACAATGGACGCCGCCTGCCGTCGCCCACGGCAAAGGCTGGGTTTTGGGAGGCTGCATCATCGGCCTCTACCCACTCGAGCTTTACTGCAACTTCTCCGGCTACATCGATATTGTCATCGCGCTGGCGCGCCTGCTGCGCCTAGAGCTACCTGAAAACTTCGATCGGCCCTTCGCTGCCGACAACTTCCTTCAATTCTGGAGCCGCTGGCACATCACACTTTCCACCTGGTTGCGAACCTACGTCTACAACCCACTGCTGCTCGCCATGCTACGTCGGTCGGACAACCGGAACAGCGAGCCGTTCCTTGCCGTCCTGGCCTTCTTTGTTACCTTTTTTTTGGTCGGCCTGTGGCACGGTCAAACACGCAACTTCCTCTTCTTCGGAGTGCTGCAAGGCGGCGGTGTCAGCGCCACAAAGCTTTACCAAATCGCCATGACCAGGTGGCTGGGCCGCAAGCGTTATCGCCAGCTATCGGACAACGGGTTCTATACAACGCTGGCCCGCGGTCTTACCTACACCTGGTTTGCCTTCACCCTGCTTTGGTTCTGGTCGAATGGGCCGGAACTGCACCACTTACTATCGGTAGGAGGGCTTCAAAGCGTAGGGCTTGCTCTCTTAAGTCTTCTTCTTGCCACAACCCTTGTCTTAGGGGGCTGGGAATGGTTACGACAGCAGCTCTTACTTTCGTTCCAGGAAAAGGCTCACCATGTCTTCCCCTCACGCTACGCCCGAACCGTCTGGGCAACAACCTTGGCAGTGATCGCCCTCGCCGTAACAGCGCTACTAAACGCACCTGCCCCGGACATCATCTATAAATCGTTCTAACGGAGGCGCCCGATCCCCTGCTACAAGGTCGGATTCCACTGCTTCCCAACCGGATCGATGCTGCCAGTCCGGGTAGTCCCAAATGGTTGGAAAATCCACTCGAATGTGTGACGCGCTAGTGATGGAAGTGCTTGGGTTTGCAAACTCCGGTGTTGGAACAAATCAACTTTGCTCGAGGCGGCGGAAGATGTCGGCGATGTTCGATTTCACGTTACTCGCGATGAGCTCGGCGGGACTTTGCTGACCGTCGCTTATTTGACTGACGAGGAACGATTGATATTCGTCATCGAGCGAGTGGAGTGAGGACGCGGTGATCGCGGATTGAATTTCGGCGGTTGAACGGCCATCGGCTTTTTGGGAGGCAACTGCCTCGGTGAGTTCGGCGAGGCAGTTCGAAAAGTTGCCGAGACGCTTGTCACCTTGCTGGGGTTGGCCGTGGCCGCCGACGATGGTTGCAAATGGGAGTTCTTTAAGCGTCGCGAGAGTTTTGGGCCAATCGCGAGGGTAGCCATCACCGATAAAAGGAAACCAGCCGTGGAGGAGATCGCCGGTGGCAAGGATCTTGCTTTGGGGGCAGAAGACGACGACATCGCCGCCCGTGTGGCCGCGGCCGCGGAAGGTGAGCTGGAGTTCATGCGCTTTGTCGTGGAGGATGAGCGAAGAATCGAAGGTAAGATCGGGAAGTTCGGGCTGATAGTTCCGCATCTCAGCGGTGAAGGCGTGTATTTCGCCAATATTGCTGCGGATGCGTTGTTTCTCTTCCGGAGTCTTGGCAGATTCGAGGCGATGCTGAAGGTCCGGGATGGAGGCTTCGGCGCTTTCGACTTCGCTGCGAGCCCGGCTGGCGCCGAATTGAGAAAGCAGGTTGCGAGTGGTATTGCTCGCGATGATTTCGGCCCGGGGCGCAAGCTGGCGATAGGCTGAGTCTCCCTCGCTGTGGTCCCAATGGAAGTGCGTGTTGACGATATAGCGGATGGGCTTTGGCGTAATTTCCCGACGAACTTGGGCAACCAGGGCAGCGGCTGCAGAAGGTTTAGAATGAGCGTCGACGATGAGTAGATCTTTGTCGTTTTCGAAGATGACGGCGTTGCAGTTGATGATGGCTTGTGGTTTGGCGATCGCGGAATAAGCGCCGGGACCAACTTTGCTGAGAGTGAAGAGGATAGGCTGGGGCGCAGCCTGCGCCGCAGCGCGCGCCTTTGCCGCGCGGATGAACGCTTGGTCGAGGAGAGCAGCACTCAACGGAGCAGCAGCAAGAGCTTGCCCAAGGAATGAACGTCGCGAGGGATGAGGGTGGGGATGGTGATGCAGCGATTTCATTGCGCTCCTAGCAGTTTATGCTGTGAGTCAACTATCCGCCGGAGTACAAAATCCAAGCGCGAAAGATGCACCGCAGGCAACTGCTTGGTAAGCGCTTATCGATAAATACATCACCGTTTTACGCGATCTATGCGGTCCAGCCGTCTAGTTTTCGGTTAGCCCGCTATGTAGCAGCAATCAGGAACAAATCGGAATATGCTCTCTTTGTTGCCAGACCACGCAAGTGTAAGACTTTTCCTTTCGTGATAATTGAATGTGGCCTTCGACTTGTTCAAGTTTGAGGCGGAAGTCGCGCTCAACCTAATCCTCACAGATCAACTGCCCGGTGTCGCACAAGATGCTTTGGAGGCCGGATTTGACGGACCGCATGTTCTTCGCATGGCAATCCTGGATCCTGTCCCAGGATGGGAAGTTGATCAAGCGTTGCCACCAATGCTGGAAGAACTTGGCTGCAAGCCCCTTCCCGCTAAAGAGGCCGCTCTACGACTGGCTGAACTTCGCGCTCAACGCATTGCAAATACTAGCGAGGATCCCTTGTCATCTCTGCCGTACTTCGCACTTCTGGCTTCGAAAGCCGATTTCCCGGAAGAGTTGTTTGAGCTTGCTTATGTTGATGACCTGGACTTTCTCTCATCGGACGAGGAGAAGCAGACACTCGTCCGTGAGGCTCTGGAAGAACTGCTTGACCCGGAGTTGCGTTCGAAAAGACGATCAGAGCGACAAGCAATATGGGAGCAAGAGCAAGCACAAATCAAGAGTGAGTGGCCATATCTGGTTAACTCTCCTACTGGCCGTACCCTGTTCAGGAAGCGCTACAAAGAAAAGGTCAGTGACATAAAGCCGATCCTGTTCATACAGTTTGTGGCCTGGATTCCGATTGGGTGGGCATTTGCTTCATGGCGTGCAGTTGTCATCGGCTTTGCCCTAACAATTCCAGTAATGCTCGCTCTGACGGCTTGTGGCGTGTACATGCAGATGAGGCGAGAACGTCGGCATGCTCTCCTGCTTCTCGGAGTCTCCGAAGATCAGATTTAGACACTCAAAGTAGGTTAGAAATCGTTGAATACATTCCCGCTTGTGGCAGACGAAATGCGCCTGAATTGTTGGCCACCCGGAAAGTCCGATTACCCGCGTGTAGTCCCGAAGGGTTGATCTATCCTTCGCCGTTTACTCTACCTATCGAAGTGAAACCTGCAGGTGTTAGTCGGGCGCCATACTGCTGCAATCCGGAACAGTAGCACTGCCGGCAGATTCCCATTGGGAGATGCGATGCCTTCGCCAGCTAACATGAACAATGACCTAATTATGACGTCTGATGAAGGTCACCCTCAGCGGAAGCATTTGCTTTGTTCTCTGTCGGCTATTGCCTCAAGTTGGCTGTTAGCCTGCGTCTGGAACGCGGCCTCAAGCTGGCAGTTTTGGCACGGAATTCCGATCGGAGATCGTATCCGATTTACTATTGCTAATCTTTCCCCCTGGGCATATTGGAGAGG
>JASVWD010494117.1:0-11914 GCA_031763745.1 Pionus menstruus
CTGTGACTTGGCACATAAACCCTCTGTTCTAGAGGTGAGAATGTGTTGAATGTCTTCATCTGCTGTAGTTCAACCAACACCATTTGTAGGATCACTTCAGGCCTACAGGAGGAGCTACGGGATGTGTATCAGCTCATGTTGGTCTCATACCAGGTTAGGTGGCCAATCTGCTAAACCAAGTTGTTGCTGTAGTGCAGAAGGCTTCTGGTAGCTGTATTAGTTCTCGTGGCAAGGTTGGGGTTGTCCGCACCAAACCGGTGCTACAGACCTTCTGTGGGACTTTTGTCTTCCAGGTTTCCCGCATCAAGTAGAAAAAGTACTGAGCCTGATTGGCAGGAAGTTCAAGGAGCTGTGTCTCACCAACATCCTTGATCTACCTCCACCAGCCCCTCTGGCACTTCGTTCCCTCCTTAGGACTGCCTGGGTGAGTTCCAGCTTGCAGGCTATGCCGATGTCGGGGTGGAAGGCTATTGCTGGTCATTGCCATTGTAGGATGCTGTATCCATGTGGCTGGCTCACAGATGCCCTCAAACCCAGCTTGATTTTGTGTGGCTGGTTGTTGTCCAGCTGATTTAACTGTTAATAGGTAAGGTTTATCTACCTGTTCTTCCATTGCTGTTCCCGTGCTGCCTGTAGTAACTGTGCACATAAGTGTTTCCTTGGATGTGAAGATAGGCTTTATTCTGGAGAAGTGAATTTCTGCTGGGAAATTAAAGGCGTTTTGGATGTATTCCAAGCACAGTAATGCTCAGAAGGTGCCCAGCACAATGGGTTTCTAGCAGCCAGGGCAAATAGCTTTGAAGAGGAGGCCTCTGTGACAAATCTTGGGCAATCCCCATGAAGATTACCTTGATGTTTAAAACCTCCACGGGTGGGGAATCCTGGCAAGTTGCGCAGTGTTGATAGTGCAGCGTGGCTTGACCTGCATCATTCCGGACTCTGCTCACTGATCTCTTGGGTAAATAAGTCTTGCAGCTGCTCTGTGCTGATGGTCTTTTTGGGTATAAGATGGGCCCCAGCCCAAGTCTGATTCCCTTTAGGACAGCATGGAGTTAACAACGGGTAGCTTTCTGCTCCTGATCCAAAGCTGTCTTTAGAAATGAAATGCTACAGTGCCATAGCTGTAAGCCTCAGGAGGTGCTGGTGGAACAGGGAGTTGCTGTGAATGAAGCTTGAGTTGCAGTGAACACTAATGAGAGCTTCTTTCCTCCACATGACAGCTCTTCCTCCCGGATGGAGTCACTGTGGACGTGGTTGTGGCGCACCAAGTCGATGCAGGGCACATGTTCCTGCAGCAGCACACGCACCCCACTTTCCGTGTCCTGTGGAACCTTGACCAGCAGATGTATGTCTGCTACTCTCAACCTGAAATCCCAACCCTGCCAACTCCAGTAGAAGGCAAGTAACTGGGCTGCTCACAAACTGTTCACCTGGGAAACTTCGAGGGTCCTGTGAAATCCCGCTGCCCTGTGTCAGGCTTGGGAGGCTTCCCAGTGCATGAGATGTGATAGTTCACTTCTTATTCTGTTTATTTGGGCTTTTTTTAATAGCTAAAGCACAAGCTGTTGCTCTGTTCTTCCTTACCCCACCCATCCCTGAATACTTCTCCAGCCACGTAGTTGCACACTGAAATTCAGAAGGAGATAAGTCAGTCTTGGGTTATTCGTATCTACCTGGCACCTGGTGTATTTTTGCTGACAAAGTGTGGAACTACTCCCACATCTTCAGTGTCACTGTCTGCACATGGTCTAAAGTGGAGGCTGCATCACATGGAAAGGAGTTATTAGTCATAACTAATGCCTGAAGGGCTGATTTCTGGAAATCCACTGAGCTTTCTTCTCTGTACCCTTATGTTCTACAGTTGGTATTATCTGCGCAGCTCCAGGCCTGGATGGGGCATGGCTACGGGCTCAAGTTATCAGCTACTTTGAAGAGACCAGTGAAGTGGAACTCAGATACGTGGACTATGGAGGATATGACAAAGTGAAGGTCGACACACTCAGACAAATCAGGTCTCTAGCTCCTCTTCCATGGCCTGAGGCCATATCTGGCTCAAATCTTCATCAGAGGCATCTGTATTTGAATTACTTCTAAGTTTTTCCCCAGCTGAAGTGGGAATTGGTAGAAGGATTTGTCTCAGCAGCAGGGGTGGATTCCCTGGCAGCACAGCAAGCTCTTGCAAGGCTTTATTGAAGGGGAGGGAAGAGGAAATTGTGACTTCTGTCACTTCAGCATGGCAGCTGAGCAAAAGGATGCCTTTGGGAGGCCCCAGGGTGTACTTAGTTGCTGAGCTAGGAATGAGATTGGGGTTCTCTATGCTCCAGCCCCAGTGACTTGAAGAGCTGTATTGGATGAGGGTTTTCTTACACAAGCCCATTAAATACTTGATTGTGCCCAGAGGTGGGAGGAAAGCAGGCCAGCCTCCATGGTGGAGGTGGCTTTTGCTTGGAGCCCAGTCCAACCTGGTGTGCTCATCAGACAATGGATTGCTGCTGCTTAGGTTGCTGGGAGGTTGTTTTTGACTGTCGTCAATTTTAAACTAAATCCCTGTTATAGCAATTGATTCATCAATGTCACCTTAAAGAATACGGGAGTGACTTAAAGCCCTGCTCTTATTCTGATGGGTTCTCTTTTCTTTAAGGTCTGACTTTGTATCGCTGCCTTTCCAAGGAGCAGAAGTTTTACTGGACAATGTGGTGCCTCTTCCAGGTAATGGAGCTCCTGACAAGTACTATTGGTGGTCCTCCTGCAGTGTCAGTGGGTGCCAGCAGTGTGCAAGCAATGATTGTGCCTGAACCTTCCCTCTCCTACGGCAAGCTCAGCCCCTGGTGTGACTAGCGCAAGGACTGGAAAAAACGAATTTTGTTCTTCTGAATGTGCCAGCGTGGCAGAACCTGTCAGGCTCCAGGGGAAAGATGATAGATGTCCCGGCCTTTTCCTGCTTGAAGGAGAGAGTGAATTACTCTCCTGAACAGCAAGTTGGCAGGGCTGGCAGTGTATAAAGTGAAGTAGCTGTAACTACTCTGCCACCTTCTGTCATAAAGTAGCTGTAAATGTGGACTTAGTTTTAATGTGTTAAACCAATATCTGACGCTTTCCTACTGAAATGACTGATGTGTATGGTTCTGTGTTCAAAATACCACCGTTCAAGCCCTGGCAGAATGTCATGGTGGTAGAGATGCCCAATGTCTGGGGGCCTAAAAAGCTGCCTTGTGGAAGGGGCTTCTGTAGGAGCTGGGGGTCAGGTGGGTCGCTGAAGTCCTGAGGCCCTTGAGCTTAGTTTATTAAGGATCAAAATACTAATGACAGCTCAAAGGTACTGCAGATACGCACTTTTCTGTCTTTAAAGCCTCCTAATTCATCAGCCACTTGAATTCATATTAGCTTGGCTAGTGGCTTTAGAAAGCACTTCATTCTTCCCTTCAGCAACACAGCAGGCGTAATGCTTGCGTGATCTCCAGCTTAATAGACTGGTTTCAGCAAACACGTACAGCAGCAGTGGGTGAGGATTCACTGGCCTAATGGATGTAGGAGGTCAGGCAAGATGAGCTTAATAGTACCTTCTGGCCTTTAAAGCCTGTGACTCTCATTTGTTTTCTCCTGCTCTTCCCCAAGATGAGGATCACTTCTCCCCTGAAGCTGACGCTGCTGTTGATGAGATGACCAGAGGTGCAGTCCTTGTGGCACAGGTATGTGGAGCTGTTGGGAAAAGTCTTGTTGCTGATGGTGCTGCTGTGACTCTGCACCCCCCGTCCTGTGTGTGTGAAAACAGCAAAGCCAGAGCCTGGAAGTCTGGCTGCTGGGCAGGGTCTTGCTGAGAAATTGTGGTGCTGAGAGCTTCCTTGTGTAGCAGCAGTTACTGCTCAGGGCTGTGTGGCTGGGAAGGGATGAGTCTTCCCGCTTGTGAGTGATGTGGGCAGAAAGCCAGGGTATGGATTTCAGTGATGAAAGTCAACTTGCCCACAGGGAGTTCCAGCTGCTGCCTGGGGGTAGGAGCTGCATTTCCTCCAGCCTGCGCATAGGAAGGGGTATCTGATAGGGAGTGAATGATGCTGGCCTTGCATCCTTCATGGCTCACACCAGGACGGCTGCCCACTCTGTTTTTTGTGTTTCCAGGTCACAAATTATGATAGTGCAACAGGACTGCCGCTGATACAGCTGTGGAACTTGACGGGCGATGAGGTGCGTGTGTTGACATGCCTATTTTGTTAGAGTTGGTGCTAATGCAGACTTTCTGCTGTTGATTAGGAACTTACTGATTGGGTTTCTTTTACTAGTGGTTTGCTCACCTTTCTACTTTTTGTTTTCTTTCTTTTCACCTCCCTTTAGGTGGTGTCCATAAACAGAACTCTGGTGGAAAGAGGGCTTGCTCGGTGGCTTGACTACTAGCAATGTCCTACCATTTCCCTAGAAACACATACCTCATCTTGGTGAAAGGCGGTGTGTTAAAAGCCATAAGAATAGATACTGTAGCTTTAAAGCAAAAAATCGTCTCCGGCCTCTACTCAAAAGCTGAATGGGAAAAACCTTAAAACCTTACTGCTCGTTCGAAGGTAGTAAATGCCACTTACGCTGTGGTCGTTCCAGATGTATAATACCCATGAACTTAGTGTCTTCTTTCCATCAAAGTTACATTGGTTGTCCTTTTTTAACAGGCTCTGCCTATGAAATGAATGAATGTGATTAAGGAGTTTAATGTTCGGTTTTGGATTTCTCTATATTGTGCCACTAACCTGCATAAACAATATTCATCTTGTGTCTTCCTTATGCCAGGAGGTAGATGAATTGCATTCGTTGCACTTACTGTGGCACATATCTCACTGCAGTCATGGTTTTTAGGCTTGATACGCTTAAGAAAGCTGCTCTGTGCAGACGCTTGAAGGCAGGATGTGTTACCACTACAATTTTCGCTCTGAAATGATGTGTATTTAAAGAAAAGAACTGATTGCCAAGCCCAGTTGTAGTTTATATTTTTCTAGCTGTGCAAGTCTGTAAATATATATAAAAAAACCCAACACTGTAATATTTTGTACAAGAAAAACACTGGAAACAAAGGGAACTTTACAGAAACTTTTTCACACCAAAATGTCCTCTGTAGGTAGAACTGGTTTGGAGTGCATTAGGGTAGCCAACATTGGAGCATCTGAATGTTGGGAGTGTTTCAGCTCTGCTACATACAGGATTAAGATTCCCTTAGGTTGCTGTCTGGTTGGAATTGTCATCACTGCATTCTTTACTATGTTGCTGTACAGTTCTGTTTAAAAAGAAAGTAATAACTTGGCATTAAAGCTGCAGTGGTGTTCTCCTCTCTTTCCTTTTATTTTTCTTTATTCTCCTTTTTAGATTTCTATGACATATTTAAAATTCTGCTCAAATAATTTGAGCTGACTTAATAGTCTTTAAACACATGGCCTCTAATGTATATCGTGTTAGGTATGTATTGAGCTGGGATTTATGGCTGGCAGAGAAGATACCTGCCAGGAAGACGCTGAGGTAGTCAGTCCTCAGAAGCTTTTTTGGGTGGATTCAAGTGTGTCTTTATATCCTATGAGCTAACATGTCAGTGCGTTGCACGTTTGGATAGTTCCTTACAAAAGCATTTGGTCCAGCCCTTCTGATATGGTATGGTTATATCTTTTTCTTTTGAGTTCTCTCCTGTTCAGTGCTTGTGATTTAATGTTCATGTTTGCAGTAACAGCCAGTGAAAACTCAATTTGGTAACTAAGTGAAATCTATAAAACACAAATTATCTTGGAATATTTCTTTCCATTTCAATTAAAGCTCAAGTTTTAAGCTGTCTTAGTCAAACTGTGATGACTAAGAGCCTTCATTTCCTGACCCCTTGCGATGTAGGGTTGAGAAGGGAGCTTAATGGGGTAAGCAGGTGAGATCAGACCCTGATCCTGGCTTTGCAAGAGGTGCAGAAAGGTCAAGCTTCAAATCTCCAGGGCTTCATTTTACTTCCAGCTGAAAACTAGGTTTATTTTTTATGATGAATTACTTACTAGAAAGCCTTAGTGTGAGCACTGGTACTCAAGGCTGTCGAGACTGTTACGTATTTGTGGGATTAACTTACTCTGGATTCAGGGCGTCCCTTTGGTCGCACTTGTGCGTTGGAAAGAGAAACTTGGGAGTCTGTTTCTGTTGTGCAGACTATAAAATCCCCTCTTTAAAATGATGACAGGTTTCTTGTTGAAGCCAAGTAGTGCAATGATGTCAGCAGTTTGTCCTTGCACTCAATACTCGAGGTATTTGAGCATCTTGCAACTGGAAAAGTCTGTTCTTGCAGTAAGCTGTATATTCACACTGCCTGTGTGGTAAAGGGAGGGCATGGGCCGGACTGACCACACTGGGGCTGCCTGGAACCAAGTGTGTTAACACGAGTTACCGCAACAAGACAAAAGGAAAGAGAAACAATCACGCAGTCCGTTTGATGCTGTGAGCTTGAAACTGCCAGCGCTGGTTTTGTGCTCGCAGAGCCATGGTACATCCTCCCACTGCTGGCGTGTCTGGTGGTGGGAGTGCTCCATGTTCTCACAAGTAAAGGAGCAGTTTTCTAAGCAGGGTATTAGCAGGAAACACACAGAACAGCAAGTCTGGAAATCCTTACAAGACCTGCGACCACCCAAGTTCAGCTCCACCAAAAGCAGGAGGCTCGCACGTTGAGGATGAAACCAGCCAAGCTTTATACCGTGTCCGTTCCTGAGAAGCTCTGGGTGTTCTCTGCAGGCCGAGGAAACTCTTATGTTTTGCTGAAAGAATAAAAAAAACAAAGTTGAAAACGTGCTTCCTGTTTGTTTTCTGAATTGCCTGGAAGCATCCCTGGCTAATCCATCATCCTGAGACCGTGGAAAAGTGAGTAATGGCCCCTGCTTTGGCTTGTCTATGCTGCCTGCGAGTTTATAGTCTTCTCTGTCACCTGTCTCTGTTCCAGGGTGAAGCATCTGAGGTGTTTAGCAACTTGGGTTGGAGCTGGTGGGTACCATGCCTCCTCCCTGACACCCAGCCTGGGCTTTCCTAGCCATGTAGTGCTTTTCCTGAGGTGGATGCGTGCCAGAAGCTTTCCTCCTTTTGCTGAATCAAGAACATAGAAAAGCTGCCACAGATTCCGAGGTGAGTATTTTGGTGTGTAAAACCAGGGTTGGCTGTTTATGAAGGTGTTCTCCATCCTTGTGGAGAGCAGGAGGTGACAGGAGCTGTGCTGTAGCTGTGACTCTAGCAAGGTTTCAGCCTTCCCCTGGGAGAGGGGAGATGGGATCAAAGGGGCTCGCTGGTTTGTGTAGTTCATGTCCCACCTTCAAAGCTCTGTGTGTTGCTCCTTCCCAGGAGGCCACTAGAGTTTGGTGGTCTTAAAGCATGAGAAGAGGGACCCTCAGCTCCTGAGCCGAGCTGGGTGAGCCAAGCGTGGCGCTCGTTGCCTGTCCCATATTGGAGCATTGGGAGCGGTGGGAGAGCAGCAGATGGCACTCGAGCCTCAGCCGAGCATCGCCGCCAGCCGCCGCTCTGGGTGGTTTCCGCAATGGAAGCGCAGCTATTCCGGCTCTCAGTCCTGAAGGAATACATGTAATCTTGAGCCATAAGATGCGGCTGTAGGACCTTGATTTACATGCTTTGGACGTTCGTCTCTGCTCGCAGGTCCAGATTGTATCTCTGCTTGTGCCGATTTGTCCTTACACAGCGTCTGCACTTGAGATGATAACGAAAAAGTGTTCCTTTTCCCTTGCAGAGACTGACCCCTGATTTGCTTGGGTTTTCCTCCGGTGCCTGTGCCTTTCTGCACACAGCTACCCCAGAGCACAGAACCAAGATTACTTCTTCAATCAGATAATTTCTTTCTCACCCCGAACCAAACTGAAGTGAGCAAATTGTGCTCGCGCTGAGAAATGGACTTGTGGATACTGAAAAGCACAGCTCGGTGTGCTCTGTGCAAAGAGGCAACAGCCAGACAAGTACAAATGAGTCAGAAAAGGAAATTCCTGTTGAGATGCTGCAAAGAGAGTGTGTGAAGGTGTTCTTAGTTTGTTTAATTACAATAAATTCAAACCTTATTTTCATATTTCTAGGCCCATTTGTGTTTGAGACAGATCGCAAACTGAAAGCATGGCATTACCCTGACACAGGCAAACCCAGTGCTTTTAGGAGCCTTTAGGTAGGTGAAGGATGCTGTACATCGCTGCTGTAGTCTTACTTTGTTTACTGAGACCCGACAGAAGTAATTCAAACCTGCTCTCACCGCCCAATGGCAGTGAGCATTGTGTACATCTGCTTGGATGTGAGCTTGCGTTAACAGGCGCAGTGTGGCAAACTGGAGGATAAATCATCTTGCAAAGAAGCCTGGCTCTTGCACAGATCTGAGTCAAACTGGGGACCTGTGGTGGTGTCCATGCAGACACATGCATTCGAGGGTTCTATTTTAGCTTCTGTACTGCTCTGTGCTGCTTTGCTCCCCGTGTGTTTGTGATTTTTCCTCCCTTAGTTACCTTGGCTTCATGTAAACTGGACTGTTGTGTTCCCAGTGATGCTTCTGAAGCCTCTGGGGTGGGGGCTCATGGTCTGTGCCTGCTGATTGCTCAGGCTATGCCCTTGAGCAAGACACCCAGCATGGGTTTGGCCAGGAGCACTGAGGAACTTACCCTGTTCCCTGCTGAGCAGCCCAGCCTCAGGCCGTATGTGCCTGGCCCCCCCTCTTATGGAAAATGGAGAGAAAAAGCTAATTCTGAGGCTCTAGCTCTATTGTGAGTGAGATCCATCTAAGTACATGGACGTGTGTTAGCAGCTTGACCTCTCTGGCACTGTTCTTGCTCTGCAGTGAAGAGGTGCACTCTTTCTTCCACTCATCTGACTCCTGTGTAATAGAAGGGCTAAATGCTTATTACCTTTCTGTAGCCTTTTCCAGTTGCCAATCAAATGTGTCTGGTTTGGGATTTTGTTTTGTTTCTTTGTCGCTGTGGCTATGCAGGATGCTCTATCTCACTTTAATTATGGTTCCATCATTGTCTTGGCGTGGAAACATCTGCTGTCTCCCTGCAATCTCCACTTCTGTTTCTGTAGAGAATTTCATGGATCATGATGACCTTCTATTTTCCATAACATCTCATGCATCTCGGCTGTTTGTCTTGTGATACCCTGCCTCTCCATCTACTGCTTTTTCCTATCGGCATCTCTACTGTTGTTCAGGATTTCAGCTCATCTGGTTATCAAATCAATATCTCACTCATTGTCTCTCTGCATTGCAGCCGCTGTAAGCACAGCACCTTTGCACCTGACTGCATGGGCTGTTTTCTCCTCTGAGCTCAATTCATCTTCCAGCCCATGTCTAACGTCTTTGTTCTTCTCATTTAACATGTTAAGGTTAATTTTCTCAGTCTTTTTCATTTGGATGGTGTTGTACCCTCCGGCTGTGTGGGTTTGAGGCTGCTGCTCCTCCTGGCAGTGATGTGCCACAGGATGGATGCAGGATGCTGCCATTCAAGGTGAAGTCGCTGCTGGCTGCTTGTGACAAACTGCAGCGAAGTTGGACCATGGTGAGGATTGGAGCTGAGGAGCTGGAAAAGTGCAGGTTCAGGTACTGGGTTTGTGTGACCTTGTTTAAAAATCACGGGGTCCGTGAGTGAGATGAACAGAGAGACTTCAGGTTTTTATTTCATTCTGGCACCTTTTATCACCAGGACTTTACTGGTATGCCTGTTCTCTTAAAAAATATTCATAAAGTCAGTCCTGTATCTGCTGCAGAAGGGCCAATAAAACTCTTGAGAACGGCAGGGTCTTAAATCATAGAATCAGTTAGGTTGAAAAGACCTTTGCGATCAGAAGAGTCCAACGTTGCCGTACCCCAAAACCTTTGGCCAGATGGACTTGAGGGAGTGAAGTTCTTTAAGTCCTGTTACCTCTTCCAGCACGCCTTGCCTTGCGCCCCATCTGTAAAACACACATCCCAGTTCTCCACATCCTGGTCCTGTGTCTCTGTCTCCTGGCAGCAGGAACCCCCCATCCCACAGCTCCTCCATACAGCTCTAGCACTGTGGCCACCAGCCTGGCCCAGGGTGCTGGGTGATGCTGTAGCAAAACTAATCCTGAGAATATTAAAAGCACATGTTGGGGGGTTATTTTATTCACCCTCAACCCATGGTCTTTATAAACTGAGCCAGGAATGTCCTATTCTTGAAAAGCTTTGGCACCTGGAAGGTGTGACTGAGAAATAGCTCTTTATATGCTGGCAGAGAAGAGGGGTGTTGGTAGAGAGCAGAAGGCAGGGTGGAGGTTAATGAATCATGCAATAACTTCTTAGAAGGGTGGAAATTAAACTGTGCAGCCACATTTTTTTCCTCTTTCAGGAGTGTAGCTATTTATGCAGGGATGGTGTGTGTACTTTTTTATACCATTTTATAATATGCAGTGCTTGTGTGTACTTGTATGCAAGTAAGGCTGTAGAATCATAGGTGAAGGGGCCTATTCATCCAAAAGGAGTTACGTGGCTGTCAATGCCTACGTGTTTGGTCAGGATTTGGCACACTGTGTCCTTAGCCAGGCAGAGCTGCCAGAGCATGGCAGGATGGCTGCATTCACATGGACCTGTCTGGAGTACCCTGCAAGCAGATGAAGCCACACAAGCCTCTGCATGGAGGGATGGTGCGGTGCGGGTGCTCCTCTGCTCCTTAGGAGGCTGCTCGGGAGGGTAATGCCAGGCAGATTGTGACACAGGCTGGCTCTCTGGCAAAGGCAGGTACCTTCAGAACATGCTGGCGCTGGTTTCTGCCCTTACCACGCTGTGGCTGTGCTGCCTGTCTCTTGGGCAAATGGCTTAGCCACTGAGCCTCAGTTAGACAGTGCGATGAGGCTTGTGCTTTTGTCTCTGTAAAGGGAAGAATGCTGTAGCTCCAAAACAGGGTTCAAGTGCTGGGCCAAGTGTTGATCTGGAATGGGCTGAACTAGAGGAAAGCAGACAGAAAGCCACTAGGGAATAAACATTATAGGAAGTAATCTCCATCACTTCATGCTCCAGTGGCTTTGAAATAATTGGCTATTTCCTGGGCACATCCAGATGAGCTGATCAGTGTTCTCCCTGTTCCCTTTTCTGTACTCGTGCTCTTTTGGAGACCTGATTGTCCATTTCTCCCTTCCCCTTCACCTCTTGGCTCCCCCCTCCCCTAAATTTCTACTGGAGTTTGTATTCCCCCCCCTGCAATGTCTCTGAAATGTAATACGTGTCCCAATGCTTGTATTTCAATAGCGTGAAGCAAAGCACATCAGCACAGGCAATTTCCCATTCACCACATTATTGCTATTTAAAGCACAGAGGTATAAAGATGATTGGCAATCCAGCTCTCCCAGCACTGCTGGCTGCTGCTGCCTGCCAGATTGGGAGGGTTTAACGTTGGCTGCTCCATGCAGTCATTCCCTCACCTTTGACTTGCAGATTTCCTGGTGTTGAAATAGTGAAATCATTTCTGGTGGCAACAGGCACATTGCTTGCTGCTGAAAAGAAGGAATTACTGAGTATGTATACGTGTGTATATGCACAGCACCTCTACCCATACAGGGGCTGGTCAGGTTTTCCAGCTGAGCAGCCTGTTGCAGTTCCCAGCTTTGCACATACATTTTACCTGGGGTTTTGGAGGGCAGAGGGGCTGGATGGGAGGTGAGAGATGGGTTTGTGTGTGTTATTGTTATGGAAGAGGGAGGTGATCTATGAGGGCTTGTGGTTTTCCTTCTCTCAGGGCTCTAATAGGGCTCTCTGGCTGAGCTGAAGGGTGGTTGTGGTGTCAGTGCTGTTTACAGAGGTGTGTTGCTCTGGGTTAATGTGCAGTGTGATTGAAGATTAGACCTTTATGAATTCCTGTTTAAGACAACCTTGCCCTGGTTATATTTAAGGATGAAGTGACAAACAATAGCTATTCTTACATGAAAATAAGAC
>JASVWD010503033.1:0-11894 GCA_031763745.1 Pionus menstruus
GGGCGTTGTATTTAGTCGCAAACTATGCTTGTGCGGTGGTGAACGTTTGTATGCCGGGTGGCAAGGGAGTGGGCATGAGAGGGAAGGAGACGAGGGTTTCGGGAGAGCGAAGGTGTTGTGGTTTACCATGTGGCGTCCGCTCTTCGACTATGAAATCAGGCATCTATTCGAAATCCAGGGACCGTGTATATTACGGGATTCGTAGAGGATAGACCAGGCAAAAGTGACATCTGCTGACACTCCCGCCAATCAAGGCTGCGCTATGAGCCCAGTCATGGTGTTGCCGGCGCTATTTCACGAGTAGTCTCTCTAGTCGCTCCAGATAATTGCCCGGGTTATGCTCAGAAAAACCACGCTTTCATGGCCAGTTTATGCGGAATCTCTGTATGCATAACAGGTAAACAGTAACAACATGCTCCATACCCGAAGGAGTCCCCGCTCCTTGGCGGCATTATTTACGGTATATATCGTAATAACACAAATAACATCTTCTCGGTTTGCTGTCTCCATAGCATCTCAATCTGGATAGGGGCCATAGTCAGTCGCAGTGACGATGTTTGACAAAAAGATGCAGCAGCAGGAAACATAAACCTCCGTATCCTTGCGAGGTGTCTCATTTATGTCCAATCCACTATCTCAGTACGGAGGTTATCTAGGGCAGGCGTCAGGGAACCGGCGAAACGCAAGAACCCCTCTGCCTTTCGTAGGAGTCCACAGCCCCTTGGGACCCTCTGTGTAGACCCTAGGAGCAAGCGCTATATTCCTAGGAACTTGCTCACTCCTGCGAACCACGTATCATGATCCGTGGAGGTGGTGACCAACCCCGACTATTCAAGACAGTAGCCTGCCTACATTATATATAAGTTTCATCTCACGTACTAAGACATCAATGCCCACGAGTGATTCAACTTCGACTCCGAATATAACTACCTACTACCTACCTACTACCACTGCAACCACGATTCATGTCCGACACCACGAAGCATTTATACCTCAGACACTCGATCTCGGGCACTATACGCCTAGTCCGACACCGAAGCCCAGGCATCCCAACTGCATTAGCCGTCATCGACGTGGACAAAGAGACGATCGAGAAGATCGTCAAGGCTGCGGAATGCATGCTGTTCGTCTCCGAAAATGTAGGACCCAATTAGAGAGCCTATTCTTTGATGAACAAGTCGCGGGTCTTTGATTATTCCTGGGACGGATTGGATGGGCCCATGGGGATGTCGGACTGGAAGGTCGGAGATGAAGTCGAGGTGGAAACTGACGTTACCGTCGCTTACGATCTGGTCAATGGGTCAGCGTTAATTAAGGGGTTCTGGGAGGGTCGTCCTAGTCATGAGGAGCCTAAAGAGAGTGCCTGGTGTCTTGTTTTACTATCCGTTATGTACAGAACTGAAAAGGCAATACTGTCTTTGTTAATATCTCAACAGCCTACGGAATTAGATAATGAAAGGTCCTTGAATAGCCTGACAGAATCTAGTCAAAGGAAGTTGGACGCTTCTTTCCTTTCTAACCTATTTGGAACTCTAATTCTATGTATCTATATATCCACGCTTTGTTGCCACATGAATCAATATAGAAGGATACATAAATTCCTAAATGGCAGTTGGCATTTATACGGTTGAAGAATGATTCAATACACTTCAATCTCATCGCTCGTCCAACCGTTTGGGCTGAGCTCGATTCTCCAGTCATCTGGTAAGCATCCTTCTTCAAACCATCCTTCTATCTGGACCTTTCCTTTAAAGATAATTGTAGATGGCACCACCCAGCCGCTCGCGTTGATGTATTCGATCGCCGTGACCCATTCCCGATTGCCTGGCTGAAGAAGCTGAGGTTTTCCAGAGATCTCAGAGCTAGTAACAACTTTTGAAGCCGATATAATACCCATTGCAAAGCCTGTTTCGTCAAAATTAAAGATATCCTCATCCAGAATCCCATACTGTATTCGAGTACGCTGGAGCATGTCAAACCACGCGGAGATGACCCTAGGATCCTCACATTTAGCTCACTGGTAGTTGTATTTTCGTGCAAATTGACTTTTTAGTTCTGATCGTCGCTTAATGAAGCTGGTTGCCCAGTTCTTTCCTACAGGTGTATATCCAGTTGGATTATCAGCTTGTAGAATAAGATTCGCCATTTCAGTAACATGCTCGGATCTAGGGGAAGCTCCACGTCGATCCCTAGAGAGTATCCATTCCACTAAAGTCTCCTCCTGAATTGTAGATAGCCGGTGGTTATTTGCGCGTAGCTCTTGTCGATATTCGCGGCCTCGTAGTCGGCCCTGGAGTGTTGAGGGTGGTATATTAAAAAGTGTCGCCGCGCGACGAATACTTGAGATTTCATTTCTATTTAAAGCGGATATTGCAAGTTCGATCCGGCCCTCTTGCTGAACTAAATTTTGAGGTGGTGTCTGCTTTTTTCGTGGCATGATGGTTGTTTGAGCACGCGTGGGAATTTAGCGAGGTGAGCCGCTCGGGTGGGAATTGACTCCCAGCTTTCCATGAGGAACCCCCATACATCTGCAAGAGAATTGACCAGCACACAGTCACCTTTCCTGAGCCTAGCTGCTCGCAACCCAGCAACAAGCTTAGATATATGATCCTTAGCCTCGTTCAAGGAGTACGACCGGGATGTGTCCAAGGCATCCAGTTGCCGTAGATCCATTGTCATAAGGGACTTGCGCCAATACTGGAGATATAAGCTAGCCGTGATCGTGATCGTCTAGTATCTGACAACATTCACGAATCATTCAAACTTCTTCTTAGAGAATTCGTCGATATCTGAAAGTTTCATGTCCAAGTCGGAATGCGCGATTCTCGGAAAAAAGGAGGAGTTCAAGCCTTCCGGAATATTGAGCCTTTATTTTCCTAGCGAGAGGAACGAGGTCTCTCTTATTAAGTGCATTAGTAAGCTGGAATAAGGCTCACTCACTGACAGGTTATTACCAGGTATAAAAGCATGCTCATTCCTTTTACTGCGGGGTGAGCCTACTATGTTGCCAGTAAAGAAATCCCATCACTGGTCATGGACAATACTCAGCTTACACCGAAGCATCTATTTGAGGTCCTAGAGGGTTTTCTCCCCGCCAATTTTCCACAAGGGAGTTGGTATATTTTAGCAGTAAGAATCCCCTTGTCCCACATGCATGAAATGGGATGCGTGCAAAAAAAAAAAAAAAAAAGCACAAAAAAGATTGCTAATCCGCCTCAATAGGTGTCCTGCTTAATCTCAATCGGACGTGGAGATATATACGGAGATTTGTTCAACTACCTCATCGAGAAGCCCGGTGCCAACCGGCGACGAAATATTGCGGGATTTCTTGAAACACGCAGGGCTCCGAAATTCCGCAGTTCTGCGACTTTGGACGATACCTGGGTGCACTCGATCTATTACACCATCCTCTGGCTTTGGGGCTCCATTTACACTCACGCCTGTACAGATTCTCCGTGGGTTTGTCGCCTGGTTGATGGAAAGAATGAATAAAAGCAGTAGTGACCATCAGTCTTCGTTGAGGGCAGGAAGCCAGAAATTGCACAGCCATGTCGGCCGGCACATCCGAGCTCACACAGCGTGCGAAAACTGCCGTGGCCGAAAAGTGCGATGTAATGCCGCCATAGACGGTATTCCATGCACAAATTGCCGCCTCGACAACCTGCATTGTTCCGTCAGCGCGAAGAAAAGGAAAGGTCAGCGGGGAGCGTCGGCGGCTGTGGCTGCGTCTGCGTCTACGACATATGCTAGGCGTGCTTCTGGAAATGGCAAGGGGGCCCCCTCTACGTCATCGGCGTGTTGCCCTTCTTGGCAGCATAACGTGGAAGGGCCAGGTGAAAGCGGGAGTGATGCGGCACTGTCTCTAAACAGGAATACGATGAACGTTCACGTCATGTCGAACGCGCAATCGGGGATTCTAGGTACACCTATGCCGTTGTCGCGCAATTCATTCTCCTGTGGTAAGTTATGTGTGTTCCTTCTCGGAAGACGAATGGCAGGTCTTTTGCTGGTTGAAGCTTGTACTAACAGAGAATTGGTCCCCCGTAGGGAGTCCAACGTCTTTGCCACCCGTCGGTTTGGTTCCTTACTCATACTATCCATTTTTGAAAGCTCGACAGTTGAGCAACCTCCCACCAGAGGAGGCCGTGTTTCTCGATCTGACAAAGTGTCTACACTTTTTTACTCGACCTGTCCTTGATGATTTCGTGCGATACTACTTTCTCTACGTGCACCCTTGCCTTCCGGTCCTTGATGAGGCCGAATTCTGGAAGATCTATCGCCAATACGGTGAAAAAGAACACCGTGGGATCTCACTACTTGTATTTCAGGCTATGGTTTTCGCGGCCTCGAGTGTAAGCCTTTTCGCTTTTCGTTTGTTGTTACAGGAAGAACATGCTGACTATGGCTTCGCCTAGTTCATTCCGGCTGAACTTGCGCAACGGGCTGGGTATGCGTCAATAAAAGCCGCGCGGAAGTCTTTATATGATAAGGCAAAGGTACTGTCATATGATATCCAGCTGTAATTGCCATCGGTTTCGGCTAAGATCTTCCCTCTCGAACAGCACGTATATGATTTTGGGGTCGAAAATGACCCATTCAGCCTTGCCCAGGCCTCACTGCTCCTGACCTATCACAGCTCGGGCACAGATAAACTGACAAATTCTACGTGGCTCGCATCTGCTATCCAATATTCCAGAGCAATAGGTGCCGACCGTTGCCACTCTTTGCTATTATCCACTCCGCGGAAGATGTCAGCACTGAAGCGGATATGGTGGTGTTGCATTCTGCGGGACCGGATCGTGTCGATGGGAGTCAGACGCCCCATGCAGATCATGCCGGAGCATTTTGTTTCTACTAAAAGGGACCTCGTATTTGCCGACTTTGAAGATGAAATACATAATTCAGAGGTTTACAATGCAGAGACGAAGGAAGAGCTGCTGAACATATTATTCAGTCAGTGTAAGCTGGCCAGTACTCTGACACCATTGATTCAGGTGGTTTATCCACCGTCAGGGTATCAAGCTGCTAGGCCCATTGCCCATAAAGAATTGAAGGAGGCCATGAATCTGAAGCGAAAGCTCAAGCACTGGGAAATGGAGCAACATGCCCTATTGGCAAGCCAACGCAAGCCCAGCCATCCATCCATCACGCTATACCACAGCATAACCTCTTTGTACTATCAGTGAGTCTTGATCATCATTAAACAGGAATCGAAATGTCTAATTGGATTCCAATCAGTTCCGCACGAATTGCGCTATGCCATCATGTTTGCTGGCTCCATGGAAAGCTCCGGTCATCCGCATCTTGCGACAAAGTTGGGTTCGATGATTTTAGATGGGAGCTGGGAGATGCCCTTACCCATATCACCGATATTGTGAAAGGATTTATCACAAACGGCACAGCTAGACACCTTCCCATTAGCGCTGTGGCGTACACAGCATTGCCTCAACTGCTAATCCGGTTGAATATCATTCTGTCACCCAACGCTGCCGAAAGGACCAAGCAAGAATGTCACCTCCAGTACTATTCTGAAATCACACGAACATACAACCTGCACTATGATGCGAACCATGTGTCAGATTACGTCGAGAGTACATTACGTTTGTTATTAAGAGCTACTCGGGATGCTGATGCTACCTCATCTTTGTTGTCTCCCGCATCTTGTTTCGGGTCATTTGATTGGCAACTGTGCCCGGGTTCTAGTACCCACAGAAACCCACAGTGCCATATTGACTTTTTCACCAGCTTTCTCGATATCTTCGACCGCTACCCCGCTATCTATCTCTACATGGTGACCAATCTGGATTTGAATATGTCGACCGGGAACGCCACCATGCTCACACCCTATCAATTCTTCCTACAAGATAACGCGAACCATGATCTTAGTCTGCCTGGTTGCACAGCCGTTCCTGTTTCTTTAGATCCTATTGGAGGTTCTAGTCACCGGATGATACTTCAGGGCCCCCGATCATCACCCCAGGATGCCACAATGGAGAGACCCTTTGGAGAAAAAGCCGTAGAAGATGGGGGAGAGACAGGATATGGAGAAGACCTCGAAGAGCAGCAGGACAGTGACTGCATTCTACCCTCAGAAGCATTCCAAGAAAGGCACACCTCTCTCTTTCCAACAGAGCCTATATCCCAGGCAGACTGCTTGGAGATGGACAGGTTTGATCAACTATCAACAGCACTTTTCAATGAATGGGGGGGTAGATCTAATTTTGCGGAGCAGCTTTTGGGTGATATGGCATTAGCAGGTGAATAGATAAATAATTGAAGTCCACACTGGGCCAATTAGGGAATGAAGGTAGTTGACGAAATTGAAGATATTCACGCGACAAATGAAAAAACTCAAAATATATACATATCAACATGATTCTTGGATAGACAACGACGGAATCAATTCCGACGTTGAAGCTTAGTCTCATCATATCACAACAGTATGAAGTGCAACGGAACCAGCGGAACCAAACAATACAAGAAAAAATAAAATTAAAAAAATTTAATAATAATTCAAAAGTATATGAATAAATACGTGTCAAGAATGAAGATAAAAAAGCGTATTCGCTATCTGTTCCGTTGAAATCGTCATTTTACCGCGGTCCGACTGCGGCAAAAACCGTAGTGCTGCAGACCGTTACAGGTGCAAAGTGACGACTTGCAATGGCAGCAGTCGAGCTTCTTCATAGCCAGCGAAACAATTGATATAATGTAAGCCTGTATACTGCATACCAATCTAGCGGCTTTTCATTAACCTTCTCGCTAGTGAAGTGTCTATACTATGTTTCTTCGGAGACGATCAGCCAGATTACATTCCCATCAAGGCGAGGAGAGGAAAATGCAGGAGGCAACTGATCTTCTAACCACACTTGGAAAGCCTGTAAGCGCTGCTCGACGAACCTTCGAGGCCCTTGTATGCTTCATCGGAACTGGAAGAAGCCAGTGGTTGGTTCCAGTGGGAAGTTTAGTAAAATGGAACTTTGATGGCCTACCGCTCGTCTCAAATCATACCATGGTTAAGTAACTTTGCTCTATTGATCCAACATCCGCCATGTCTGCATCAATGGATGTTACTGCTGGACCACAATAGATATCCGCATCGCCTGCCCCACAAAATAACGACATACAAACTGCTATCTCAGACAGCTTGGAAGCAGCAGGCACTGGCCTGGTAATCCAGACGAGCAGTTCCCTCGGACGGAGTCTATCTCAGCATAACTCCGACCTTAATCTCGCGAACTGTATGAAAATGGATGACGCATCGTTCTCTCCAGACGTTGGGTTTCTTTTCCTTGAGAGACTGGGATTCCCTGCACTGGGATCCTATAGATCGCCAAATACCTTAACAAGGCAACATGTGTTGTTGTAATTGGCGTTCTGTCGATTGAGACGTTGGCTGCGAGAGCTGACAGCGCCACATCATGGACGCTTTTTTCCAAATTGGCCAATTATGAAGCAGGATAGACATGTTGCAGTTTCAAATGCGCCACTGCAGCTGCTACAGTGCCTTTCTCTTCGATCTCGTATCTTGCAAATGGATTAACTATGGGTGCCTCTGATGCAATCCACTTTTTTTCATATGGCACACTCGCGTGTCTTGGGTTGGCGGGTTTCTTGGCTTACTATGTTCAGTCTAAAAGGCCATCGGATTAATGTTATATACATTTAGCACCATCATTCCCGTGCAAACCCCCCTCCCCCTCTCTCCTCCGATCTTCAAGTATAGTAAGGCTTTGGGTTGAGCCGCAGTCTCTCGTGTGGAGAGAGCTTAGGTAATCCATTCTCGATTGCGTGGTTGTAGAATTTTGTACCGCTTTCTACCTGAGACGTAATAGCCTTGAGCAGTTAGTAAATAGATCTAGAAGTTCTAAATAGAAGCTTACCTTGCAGGTTGAAGTTACTCCCATAGAGAATCCAGTTTCATCAAAATTATAGATATCTTCTTTTAAGATACCATATTTTGCAATATTATTCTGTACTATGGCAAACCATGCCTTTATTGTTTTAGAATTTTCACATTTGGCACGTTGATGATCGCATTTTCGTATGCATTTGGCTTAAAGTCTGGTTACTTTCCAACCCACCAGCTGGCCCAGTTCTTTCAAATACAGGCGGTTGGTCCAAGACCATTCTGAAGTAGAACCATAGCCATATTCTATACATGGCTATATTGAACTGGAAGGACACGTTCATCTGCACATATAATCCAATCTTGAATGATAGATTCTTCAATAAAGGTAAGCTTTTTGCCATTTAGTGTTATATCAGGTGTGAAGGACGCCCCTTAATGCAATGCTTCAGAGTTGAATATTTGATATTATATATAGTTGCAGCGGTTTGAACATCTTTAAATTAATTGTTTTTGATAGCTTGAACTGCAAGTAATATTCTGCGTTCTTGTTCAACAGCTGAATCTGCAGGATTCATAGACATTTTACTGGTTGGATAAGTTGAAGTCGACTTTGTTGTGGGATCAGCGCTCGCTCGGTGGTGCCGCTCGCTCGGTGTTGGATTACGTTGAACTAAATACGTTCAATGGACTAGTTAATCAAGTTTATGCGGAAATTTGGGTATTTTGGGTAACCCCAGGGTACCCGCCAAGAACCCATGGGCGAGTTTTAGACACCCCAAACCCAGTTTGGGTAACCCATGGGCGGACCGTAAAAGTGAAAGTCCTGTTGATTTACAAGTGATGCTTCAGTGTTCATGTTATTGAGGGGAGTTGATCGTGGGTTGCATAAGATACAAGTAGACTGGTGAACAGATATATAGGCATGCACGTGATCCCAAGCCCCGTGATTATCTCAGTAACCGGGATAACTTAACTATTTCAACAAGTCCAACCAAACCCGCGATTTGGTGAGGTAAAATCATTTACCGGATCAGATCTCCACTGTTGTGCATGCGCCATGGATCATCAAGCGCATTTCAAAAGGCTGGAATGGCTGTATGCGTATCTCGGTCTCTATGTCCTTGGCCTTGCGCAAAACGATGCGCTCGGTTGACAACCAGGTTTTAATTCGCTCGAAGATTTATTTGCGTCTTGCAAAAGTTTTTCAGATATATGAGCTACGGTGCGTCTAATGAAGGATTACTCAGCAGGGATCGGACCACCGAAGTAGAAACTAGATTGAATTGAGGCTTAACCTCCAAAAGAATGACTATCTAGGAGGTTTATATAGCTTTCTAATGGCCTCAGTCTCCTTCCTAACTAGGCCATCCGAGATAGCTACTCTAAAAGGTTCAAAATATAGAGTATTTAGGACGTTGATCAGGGGGATCGGAGCGAGGTGCTGGATGTCGGTATGACTAAGCCTCGGCCTCCACCTCCTCTGGTTGACAAGATAGCTCTACCACGTGACTTAGTCTTAAAAGACAAAGAATAGTGCGCAGCTGGGCAGTTTCATCTGCCTCTCAAACGAAAATTCGTGTCTGATTATGCTCCGCTCCCAAGAGGTTCCTTTTAATTACTCCAGGGAGGGATAAAGACACCGGATATCCGAGGGAATCCCGCGGTCCCAAAGACCTTGCCGAGCATCGATGGCTGACCGAGCCATTGACATTTGCCGCTGGGTCGGATTTGGGAGCGCTTGTACTCACAGTAACAAATCTCCCAGGGTAAAGAGCCAGTAATACGCAACTGCCGCAAAATAAGGTGCCGATGTGGTTAATCACGGCAATAGCATCAAGCGAATAATGATTCGCTGCGGCCACAGACACACATAAACACGTAGAGGATAGCGGATCTCAAGGAACGGCAGTCCAGCGCGGAGTGGTCTTTCAAAGTGTATGTTGTACGCACACAGGTAAATCCAATATCCCACAGAATACTCTCCTATGACTTGGGGAAATGGAGACGTGAATGTTTCGTCGGTCGTGCAAATTATCGGTTAACAAAGCGTCGATCTTCGACCCTCGGATGTGAAATCCTCGGCTAACAAGGCCTCTATCTTTGATCCTCGGCTTTAGGGGTCTGTCTGAATGTTCACTGGTTACACAGGAATCCTATATTAGCCAGTATGTCTCCCCTAGTCATCTGTTTGTTACCAAAGTGACAGAGATACTTCATAAACAAAATCTCAAAACATACATGACATCAACTAAATCGGAATCATGTCACGTCTTGAAAAGAAGGTTTCAATCATTACCGGATCCTCTAGTGGGATTGGACGTGCGGTCGCGCTGAAGTGCGCAAGTGAAGGCGCCATTGTTATTTGTGGCGATTTGGAGGAAAAAGGAAAACCTGAAATATCAGCTGAGACAGACATCTCGACGCATGATTTAATCGTCCAACAGGGAGGAATTGCGGAATTTTGCAAGGTTGATGTTTCAAGAGCCGAAGATATTACGGGGCTGGTGACCCATACTGTGAAGAAATATGGCCGACTTGATATGTACGTGGTTCGCGGATCACGAGTTTTTTTTGCTCGCCCTTTTGATGTGGCAATACTTGCTATTGTGAATGTTGTCAAATCACCGCTGACTCCTCAAATCACATTATAGTATGGTAAATAACGCAGGCGTCTGTATAGAGTCAAAAGATCCAAAACCAATTTGGGACTTTCCACAAGGTGCTTGGGATACCGACTTCGCTGTCAACTCCACAGGGGTATATCTGGGATGCAAACATGCAGCAGCTCAGATGATTAAACAAGACCCTCTTCCGTCAGGGGATAGAGGTTGGATTGTTAACACTGCGAGTGTCTTTGGCTTGAACGCCACCGCGAATGCTTCAGGATATGTTGCTTCCAAGCATGCAGTGATGGGGATTACCAAAGTTGCCGCATTGGACTGTGCGCCCTATCGAGTCCATGTGAATGCAGTCTGCCCAGGATGTAAGTTACTTTCCAAATCAGTCAACTGGCAATAATTATGGTTGTGACCGATGATTATACATTCGTGCTGATTTGGTTAGATACCGATACGGCTTTCATATCATCTTTGTCAGATAATGTGAGAGGTTTTGCCCAACAGTTACATCCGTTTAGAGGCCTTGGTAGGCCTGAAGACATTGCTAGTGCCGTGGTATTTCTTACCTCAGAGGAAAATACATGGATCACTGGCATTGGGCTTCCTGTGGATGGTGGCTACGTTTCTCAGTAGCCAAGCCCAAACATCTGGGGGTATTTGGTTACCGAATGGGGAGCGAGAATGAAAGGAGAACTTCACATTTGTTAAACGGCTAAACGGGGGAGCAGGGAATGTTATAGGGCCATTGCCAGCGAATTCTTCACGGCCACCGCGAACTTTTGCCCTTCCTTGCGTTTTACTGAGTCTTAATTGGAATTAAGTTATTTTTCATACGGGTTCGCCTTGGAATTATCCATCTGTGTCCATCCATTTATTGAAGACAGTCTGTTTGGTTCGTGCTGGTCGATGAATTTAAATCTGAGAGTGAAGCAAAATACAGGCTCGTTGGGATTCATTTTGCCCTCATGTAGATCTGCAGAGTGGTATCTATTTTAGGGCTAAGCCAGGCTGAATCAGCAGCACTCCAAGCGCAATCTAAGTTACCGTTGTTGATCGCCTGACGCCCGGTCCCACCTGGCGCCCGATTTTTTGTTTTGACCGACAATCCAACTATGTTTAAACCTCTATAGCTCAACCAATAAGACTCCAATTGAAGAAGCGATTGCAGAATTAGAATCCTTGAAGCTCGGCAAATCGATAAATGACACTCAAATTGCGCGAAAGTATGGTGTTGACCGGTCAAAAGATGACCAATATGAAAGCCAACGAGTTCTCAACAACCGCCAGGCAAAGGATCTTATTACCTATATGAATAATCTCGGCGCGGAAGGCCTCTTTATATCCCATGAGATGCTGAGAAATTTTGCTGCTAATATTACTGGAAAACGACCTGGAAAACACTGGCCTGGGCGCTTTTTAAAGCA
>JASVWD010520761.1:0-11743 GCA_031763745.1 Pionus menstruus
TCTCTATGACGGCTGGTTCAGCCTCACCGACGCGATGGGGCGCTGATCGGCGCGGCCGTCCCGGCGCGGACCCCCGACCGGCTCGCGGTTGACTTCTAAGGGGGGAGTTCGGAGCGGTAGCATCCGCGTCGCGGACACCCGGATGGCGAAGCCTGCTGCGGAACGCGTCGCCAGCGGCCGCGGACCGGCGGCTCCAGCGGAGTCCCCTCGTCCGCCATCTCCCGAGCATGCTGTCAGAGGTAGTCCTTCAACGTCAGCATCACCTCCCGTCGGACACCGCCCCGTTCGATCGTGAGCGGGACGGTCGTGCCCGATGGCTGGTCGAGCGACTCCAGCACCGATCCGAATCGGCGGCCCACGATCAGGTCCTTGGGCCGGATGTCGGCAGAGGCGGCTGGACTGCCGACGCCCACTACGGCCACCGTCGCTCCATGCGGTCCGTCGGCGATCCAGAGGCCCGACCTGCTGTAGTTCTCCGCCGGTGCGGGTACGCCGCTGTGGGCCGCCCAGACTCGGCCACGTCGCACGTCCGTCGCGAGGTCCATCTGGCGCAGAAGCGAGAGTCCGATCACGCCGTCCGCTCCGGGGAAGCGGCTGGCGGGCGTCTCGTCGACGAGCACCAGCGGTCTTCTGAACACGAGTCCACCGCCGAGATCGAAAGTTTCGCCCCGGACCAGGCGGGACACCTCGCCCGGCCCGCTGGTGATGGCGGGGCGGACCGGGGCGAACGGCGCGGTCGGGTCCGATAGGCTGCCGCCCCTCAAGGCCGAGGCGTATAGCTTGACCGCACCCGGCATGCCGGTGTCGACGACGAAGCGGTACCTGCTTCCGTCCAGGATGCCGTTGACGAAGATGAAGCGGGTGTGGCCACCGCCGCCGCTCGGCGCGAGCTCCGAGTCGAGCTCCGACAGCCCGCGTCGCATCGCGTTCCGACCCGACGGGTGAAGCCGCCACTCGTTCGCGGAGAAGTTCAGGTCGCTGTCGATGCTGGTCAACGCGGTGACGGGGATGGTTCCGGATATGCCCCTTCCCAGACCTTCTCCCTTCAGACCCGCGACCGCGACTTCGTTCTGCTGGAAGGTTCCGCCGAAGGTGACGTCGCGCATGATGTACAACGGCAGCTTCTCTCCGTTGAACGTGACGTCGCCGGAGTTCCTGAGCCGGAGCGACCTGGCCAGATCCTGCCTGATCAGTCCGCAGAACGCGCCCGAGTCCAGCATGAAGTCGAAGCTGCCTTGCTGTGGCAATGTCAGGGCCACGACGACGCGCGTACCGGAGAACCTGATTGGCACGCCGATGCCGGCGTCACCGGAAGCTGGTGTTGGAACCTTCACGCTCGAGATCGCCGCGATGGCTTCGAGGAACTCTCGTCGCAGGATTCGCATGCTCTATCCTCATGGGGCGCGAGGCGTTGACGGTCGGGGTCGAGCTTGTCGCTGGGATGGCGGGGCGACGTCGCCCTTGGCTGGGGAGCCGTGCCCTCGTCGCAGGTCGCATCCGGGTTCCTGCTTCCGCGCCTCGGCTCGCTGATCTGGGGTGCGTCCACGATGACCATGCCCGGGCGCGATGTCCCGTCGCGGGCGGTGCTGTACAGGATCGCGAAGAACGACGTAAGCTTCACGGTGAGCGCAGGAGGGGCGTCGAGCGGGATCGCCCTCGCGTCGATATGGAGCTTCTTGAAGCGCTTCAACGTGTCCTTGAGCGTCGACGCCGCGAGCCGGTCCTGGTCGCTCCGCGCCCTGTAGAACACCGCCACATCCAAGTCCCGGGGCTCGCCGACGTCGGGGCGAATGAACGAGCCGGCTATCATCAGGCATTGGACCTCGACGATCTCCTGCAAGCTGCTGCATAGGGCGCGCAGCCTGCCGAGCAGGAGCGACTTGGCCGTGGTTGCGGCCATGTCCTCCAGTTCGTCCCAGGTTACATTGTACGGGGCGGCGTTGGCCGGCACCGACTCGCTGACCGGGCTTATGTAGCTCGGGTAACCGGCCGCGCGGGCCCGTTCGATGACGAGTTCCCGCAATCGCGGGTCGGTCTTGGCGAGTGTCGATCCGCTCGGAGCGGGAGCCTGCCCGTCGGGCTTCAGCGCCCGGGTCTGAAACCGCCTCATCTCCTGCGACTGCTTGGCGATGAAGCTGTCCACCGTATTGTAGATTGTGACCGTGACCCCATCGAAGAGGTCGTTGTTCTCCTCCGAGACCTGATCACACCAGGTCAGGTACTCGTCTCGGGGAGCCCCCTCCCGCATCAGGTCGAGCCTGATGATCCCGTGTCGCGCGTACAGGTCGAAGGGGGTGAGGCGACTGCCGCGCCCGTCTCGCCTCTGGGCCGGTCGGTACCTCGTCGCTGCCTCGGCCGAGATCACGGCCAGGTCGAGATCGGACTGCGCTGGCGCGAAGGGGCGGCCCGTGCGGAGACTGAAGCCGAAGCGGGCCGAGCCGACGACGATCACGTCGGGCTGTTCGACCTGGAAGCGCTCCGCAGCGTCTTCGAGGATCTGGCGCATCTTCTCAGGATGGATCTGCTCCACCGCGCTGACCGCGTCCAGGTAGACCATCCTGGTGAGATGGAGGAGGGCCTCTCCTCCCCCGGCGATCTCCGCACCTCTGGCGCGAGCCCAGGTGAGCGGATCGGCGACCAGCGAGCCGGCATTCGATCTCGAGGCGCCGAGATACCCCCGATCGGGGTTCATCATCCATCCTCCGGACCGAGGCTGGACGAGAAGCGGTCAACGTGGGCGCTCCAGTAGCCCGCCATCCGCGATACCGCGCTGATCAGCATGCTCCAGCGGGCGTGGAGTTCCGCCGAGCGCACTCCCATCAGGTATAGGCCCCGAGAGAGCGCTGCGAGCTCGAACAGCGGCAGGTAGCTTCGGGGAGAGTCTTCGTGCACCTGCATCAGCGCGTTGAACAGGATCCTGGATGTCCGACCGTTCCCGTCCGTGAACGGATGGCAGTGGGTGATCCAGACTAGGGCTATGACCGCCTCGAGCGCGCGAGGGGGCGAGGCGGGTGCCGAAAGGAACGTGAACAACTCGTTCAGCCGCTCACCGACCGTGGTCCAGCAGGGGAACACGACCCGGAAGCCGGCCATGTCACGATTGGTCGCCACCGCCTGGGACCTGAATCCGCCTCCCCCGGCCCGGCGCGCGATCTCCGCCATGGTCTGGACGAACTTCGAGCGGTTGGACGTGAGCACGCTCGCCCTCAAGTCGTCCCAGCACAGACGCAGCGCGGCCCACTCGGCACGTGATTTCCGCAATTCGTCGAAGCCGGAGGCGGGTAGCGGGAAGTACCGGGCGAGGTGGTCCGGACTTCGGGGGAGTTTGGGGTCGTCGGCGGGCAATCGCGAGGAAAGCGCCCGCTCCTGCGCGATCCGACCTGAGCCCCTGAGCCTTCGGAACGCGTCGTCCAGTCGCCCGAGCTCGGGCGCCAGCTGGAAGCTGAGCGGCTCCCGGGCGGGTGAGGCGAAGGCAGTCCGAACGAGCAGACGATCTCCGCTATGCAGACCGCGCGTCGGGGCGCTCACTGAGCCGGCCCAGTTCCTTCGGTGGTCGGCCTGAAGCTCTTGAGGACGATCACCGAGCGTAGCGCGGGGCAGTCCCGGCTCGGTCCGCGCGCTGCGTGAGGTATCGTCCCGTCGAAGTGAACGAGACGTCCCGGCTTTGGGTACACTGCTTGGAGTATGTCGTCGCGGTCGTCGCTGAAGAACAGCGTTTCACCTGCCCAGTTCGGCTCCCACTTGTCGTGGGAGTAGTAGATTGTGGTGTAGTGGCCCGGTCTCTCGCTATCCGTGTGGATGTGGCCGTCTGACCCGAACGTGTGGCCGTTCGCATAGGCTCGAACGAGGATCTGATCCGGAGCGAAGGTCGTACGCACCAGCTTCCATAGATCGATGACCGGTTTCATGATTGCCCGATCCGCGAGTTCGTGCTCGCAGCTGGTCTCGGCCCCCTCGCTGTCTCCTCCGAAGTGAGAGTGCCAGAAGTGATGTGCCGTCTGCGTCGCTGCCGCGCGCCAACCGAAGCGCCAGATGTTCCGGTCGGTGAGGGATGTAAGCTTCAGCGCGAGGTGCGGAGCGACCAGGCCATCCACGACTTGGGCGAGTCTGCCCATAGGCGCAGGCGGTTCTGCTGGCTGCGGATCCGAGGGGAGTGCCTCTGGGAGTATGTTGTCGAAACCGTAGTTCTCGTTGATCTCGCGCTCGGCTTCAGCGCAGAGACGGCTGCGGACGGTCCTGAACGCCTCCAGGTGGTTGCTTCGATAGACGGGCCGCATCCGTGGGAACTGCTCCAGCCAATTGGCTACTATAAGGTGCAGCATGTCGTTCTCGGGTATGCTCAGCGGTTCGTCAGGTTGGTCCCTGACCTTTCTGCAGAGCGTGCCGAGGAACTCCTGTGGCTTCAGGGTCGAGAACGAATGGGCCAGGGCTTCGGCCGCCGGACCGATCAGACCTTGGACCGTCGGCCGTTCGGTTTCGGGCAGGGTTTGGTGTCGGAAGCTCTTCGTTCCATAGATCGAGTGGAACAGCCCTGCGTCACAGAGGTAGTCGGCGCAGCCCCATGCTCTGAGTTTCTGCTCGACGCCAAGCAGGTGGTCCATCAGCTTGCCGCCCGTGTGCTGGCGCTGTGTGCCTTCTCGACTCATCAGGAACGAGACGGCGCGCTCGTTCCGGGTCATCGCCCGGTCGCCTGCGTCTTGGATCGTCGTCAAAGCTGCTCTCCGTTGTCAATAGAGCCTGCCCATGCGTTCAAGAGGGCGGGCAGCGATGGGAAGCCGCCGCTCATCACACCGGCGGTGTGACGCGGAGCTGGTGTGCGGAAGACTCGATTTGGCGGCCTTCGCCTTCCGAGAAGACCAACGTCATGCGTTGTATGCAGTGAGGGGTGAGCTTCAGGAAGATGCGGCGGCCATCTGTCGGATCGCGCTCCCGATAGGCCAGGCCCGCGTTCTCCAACTGCTTGCAGCAGCGGACGGCTGAACTCAGCGGCACTCCAGCGGCTATGCAGGCGCTGCTGACGCAGACGCAGGTTCCGCTTGATTGAGCGACGTAGAGATCGAGCAGGATGTTCCAGCTCGGGTCATTGAAGAGACTTGACCCCAACACCCTGTCTCGACGCCGACGTCGCTCGATCGCCAGCTTGGCGGCACGGTGTGCCCGGGCTTCGCGCCCAGCGGGCCCTGCTTCGACATGGCCGTCGAACCCGTCTTCATAACCTAGGCAGAACAGCCGCTTTGCGGCGTCGACCACCTCCTCGAAGCCTCGGAACGATGCGGGCTTGCTGGCCAGCAGTTCATCCACTTCCGAGTTCTTGATGTCCTTGTCGGAATACGTGCGGTCAAGCTGACTCATACAACTCCACCTCGAAACCAGACTGTTTCCACTTGCCCCTTGGGTCGCGTTCTTGCCCTGTTGAAAACGATTGATTGTTCATGTGAGCCCCGCAATTGCAGCGAGGGTGTTCTGACCTGCGCTTGGCCGTTCGGGAGGGCAAGGTGCAGACTTGAAGATGCGTCCAAATTGGCGCAGTTGAGTTGCGGATCGAGGTGGAGGAGAGCAGCCACTCTCGGCGTTGGAAGCTGCCCGCTACCGCGCCTGCAGAGCCGATCCGCCTGAGGTGGTTCGGGGACCTCCGAGCGGGCGGGCGCTGCCTCGGACGGCAAGGCGCGATGTGCCGCCACCAATGGTTTCTGTGAGCCGACAGCGCCTGATCTTAGATCGCCCGGCGGTGCTCCGGCCTGGCCCCGCCGGTGCTCCGGCCTGGCCCCGCCGGTGCTCCGGCCTGGCCCCGCCGGTGACGGACACGGATGGCCCGGTGGCCTTCGGCAGCGTCGTCGGAGGGCGCGATCCTCTATCGCTCGCCTCCGCCCTTGCTATCCATGCGGCGTGAGAGGTCGCGCCGGTGCCGGCGTAAGCGTGGTCCGCTTCCGCCGCGTCGACTCGGCGCGGTTCACTCGCTGACCGCGACGCTGCCGTCCCTGCTCACGCCGACGGTGACGGACGACCGGTGGTCAGAAGGGGCTTCCTGGATCCTGCGGCCTCCGAGCAGGAAGTTACCGGAGCCATTCGCGAGGCAGCGCAGGTCCACCGAGTCGATGTAGCGGAAGTCCACGAGCCTGGCCTGCAATGCAGCCCTCTGGGAGGGAGCCACCTGCCTGTTCGACTTCGACAGGGCGATCAGGTCGACCCCGCCTCCTGGTTTCGTCTGCAAGACTATCCTGAACTCCGTGGCCTTCGGGCAAGTGAACCTTACGTCATCGACCTTGCGCGATGGGCGGCTCCCTTCCCCGTCCAGCGTCGGTCGAGGCGCGACGATCGAAGCTCCCAGAAGGGCGATGCTCAGGATGGGGAAGGTGCTCATTGTTGCCTCCTTATCAGCAGTCCGGCGCCGTGCCGGGCAGGTGAACGCCGTTGATCTTCTGCTGATCCGTCAGGTTCCTGGTCTGGGCCTGATCGCTGTAGTTGAAGTCCCTCATCACGTGGTCGGTGTCTTCGAGGGCCATCGTGAACTGGGAAGGATCGGCCCCGTGGTTCACGAAGTAGTCGGCGGTGTTCCAGTCGTTGGCCGACAGGTACCTGTTGACGGCGGCCTCGTCGTCTGACGACGCGTAGTCGTTGCTGTCGTGGTTGTGGAACACGCTGGTCACTTCCGAGAAGGAGACGCCGTTCTGCGCCATCCAGTCGGTCACCTGGCTCACCGTCACCCCGCCCGAGGTTCCGCCCTCGAATAGCGGGCTGGTGTGGTAGCCGGTCGCGTCATGGTAGGTGATGCCAAGGTGTTCCTGGCTGTTCGTGTCCCCGGAGTTGTCGGTCTGCGAGTGCAGGGCGTTGTTCGCGCAATTCTCGCCCTGGTAGGTCGGAGGACCGCTGTCACCTCCGCCGGAGTCGCCGCGATCGTCGCCTCCGCCGCCATCTCCGTAGTCGCCGATGGGGTCGCCCCAGTCACCATCGCCTGGGCCCGGGCCGGTGACGGTGATGTCACCGCCTGCGACGAGCTCGAGCTCTTCCAACGTGAGTTCTCTCATGACGCCTGTCCTCGCTTGTGAGGATCCTCACGTATCATCTCACTTGCAGGAGGCGAGTGGAGATCATGTTTGATCTGGGCTGCTTTGGCGGTCGAATGTCTGCAACATGGGCGATATGTGCTGACTGTGCTGAATGACATGCTTGCCAGACGCGGATTTGTCGCAGCCGCGTCCTTCCGGACGCGGCACGTGGATGAGCACCATCGCCTCTGAAGTTCTCGAATGCGCGCGAGCGGGACTACTGCTGGGAGAGCGGCCCGGGTGGGGTGAGATTGGGCCCGCCGTTTGCCAGTCTGTCGACTTGGCGGGACTTGTACGGCCATGGCGATGGACTTCAGGTCGCGGGTCCGATACGTCACGGTTGTTCGGGGTCGCTGCCGACGCAAGTTGCGCGATCTCTCCACCAGTCTGCGGAAGCTACACCGGCGCTTGGCCGCTTGCACGGACCAATCGGCTTTTCGAAACCCGCGCATGTCGGTGCAGTCCAGGCCTCTCCTCCGTGACTGGGGAATAGCAGTCTGCCATGGCCCGCAGGGGCTGAGGCCGCTCCGACTGCGGGCCGTCTTGTCGATCCGCTGCTGGTCGGGAGGGGCGTCTGGACCACGATGGCCGGCTCGCCTGCTGTGCCCTTGAGAACGAAGCATACGGTTATCGCCCGGCGGTCCGGCACGCCCGCGTCAGACCGCCCTCATCAACGGCTTGCCTATCAGATGATCGCGGAAGTCCTCGTCCGGCCGCAACTCGTGCAAGCCGTTCCGCATCACGATGACCCGGTCTGCGGAAGCGACTGTGTCGGGTCGATGGGCCACCACGATCCTCGTGACCGCCAGCTGCTTGAGGTAGTCGTTGATCCTCCGTTCGCGATCCACGTCGAGATGCGAAGTGGCCTCGTCCAGCACCAGGATGCTCGGCCTCTTGTAGAGCGCGCGAGCGAGAAGTATCCTCTGCTTCTGGCCGCCCGACAATGCCGATCCCAAGTCGCCGACGTGGCTGTGTTCGGCCATCGGGAGTCTCCGGACTTCGTCATCGACCGCCGCGTGCTGCAGGCAGTTCCACATGTGCTCGAGGTCGACGTCTTCGTCGAAGAACGAGACGTTCTCGACGATCGATCCCGGCAGCAGCTCGTCGTTCTGGAGGACCGCTCCGATCGCCGTCCTGATCGCCTTGGCGCCCACCGCGGCGATGGGAAGGCCGTCGATCCTGAGTTCCCCGACGGTGAGCGGGTAGAGGCCGCACAGCGTCTTCATGAGCGTCGACTTGCCGCATCCCGACACCCCGACGATCGCCACGCACTCGCCGGGCTGCACCTTGAGCGTGAGGCCCTGGAAGATGAGCGGGTCGCCGGGTGCGAACCTGAAGCCGGCCGACTCGAGCTCGATCGATCCTCTGATCACGGGGATCATCATGTTCGACGTGTCCACCCCCTGCTCGGTGGGCGTCAGCACGACGTCGGAGAGCCTTGCGTTGTAGATCTCCAGCATGCGCCAGCTGACCAGCTGGTCGAGGAGGCTGCTGGCCCTCGTCACGAACTGGGTTCGGTAGGCGATGAACGCGTATAGGGTGCCGACGGTCAAGGAGCCGGCGATTATCGTCCTTGCCCCGACGAGCACCACGATGATCGTGACGGACGTCTCGAGGAACTGCTGTATGGCCGCGATGGTGGCTGTCGTGAGCCCGCTGAGCTGACCCGCTTCGATCATCCCCGCCTGTCGGTTAGCCCAGACGCCTTCCCGCTGCGTCTCTCCGGACATGATCTTGATCGTCTGTATCGCGCGCATCGCCTCCAACCGCTTGCCCTGTTCGGCGATCGAGGCCTGGAAGGCCCTTGCGGAGAAGCGGATGGACAGTGGGATGGTCGCAAGTCGCACGGCCATGTAGAGGCCGAAGCCCGTGAGCGCGATGGTGGCGAGCATCGGCGAGTAGACGAACATGAGAACGACGGTGCTCAGCGACAGCATGCCGTCCAGAATGCTTCCGATCAGGCCCGTCGATATCAACGTCTTGATCGGCTCGAGCGACTGGAAGCGCGCCATGGTGTCCGCCAGACGGCGCTTTTCGAACCACGGGAGGGGCAGGCGGATCATGTGGTGGAAGAGGCGCCGGCTCATGTCCCAGCTCAGGAGGGCCGTTATCCTCTGGAGCGCCACCCCACGCAGGCCCTGCGCGACCGCGTTGAAGGCGGCGAACAACAGGAAGCCGGTCGCGAGCGAGGTCAGAAGCTGCGTGTCCCCGCGCAACGCGCCGTCGTCGATCGCGGTTTGCAGGTAGAACGGGGCGACGACGACGTAGACCTGGAGGAGGAGGGACAGCAGGAACGTCTGCACCAAGGCGCCCCGCAGCCGGCTCGACCATCTGATGAGTGACAGCGGGGTGAACGGCGCGCGTTCGACCTTGCGCTGGAACGCGGGGCTGGCCGCGAGCTCCAGGGCGACGCCCGAGAAACGCAGGTTCACCTCCTCCTTGGAGACCGTGACGTAGCCCTTCGCGGGATCGAAGACGCGCAGCCCGCGACGGTTCGCTCGATCCAGTACCACGTAGTGGTGCAGGCCCCAGTGCAGGATTGTCGGAGGATGAAGGTGGCGTATCTCGTCGGGCTCGCACTTCAGGGCGCGTGCCGTCATGCCGATCGCGCCGGCCACCTCGGACAGTTGGCGCATGGTCATGCCGCGGATCGACGCTGGGTAGCGCTGGCGCAGCCACGCGAGGTCGATGGTTGATCCGGACATCGCCGCGGCCATGCCGAGGCATGCCAGTCCGCATTCGGCTGTCTCGGTCTGCATGTTGCTCAACGAAGCCCGGGTCATTGCTCATCCCTGGAGCGGGAGGCGAGGATCGGGTCGAAGAGCCACCTGAATAGCGATTGGCGCTCCAGTATGAGGTCGGCCTGGAGGCGCGCTCCGGCGCTGAGAGGCCACCTGTTCCCGTAGGCGGAGACGAACTGGCGGCTCAGCGCCACTCGCACCCGGTACATGGCTTCATGGGTTTCGGATGGGATCGGAAGCTCCGCAGCCTCGACCGGAGTCGGCGATACCGACACCACGCGTCCCGATCCGGTCCCGAACCGTTGGAAGGGGAAGGCCTCGTACATGATCCGCACCTGATCGCCGGGACGGACGAACCCGGCCGCCTTGGTGGGTGCCCAGAGCTCGGCTTCCAGGGTCGCTCGGGGCGGGAGGACCAGGGCCAGCGCCGCTCCGGGGGCCACCGCCGCGCCGACCTCCCCTCTGAGCGTCGAGACCCTTCCGTCGACGGGCGCGGTGAGCACGACGCTGCTCTGCGCCGCGGCTTCCGCGCGCTTCTCGTCCAGTTCCGCCCGTTCCTGCCGGACCTTGGCCTCCGCTTGGCTGGTGGACGCCTCGCCTTCGCTCAAGGAGGACTCGACTCCCCGCAGGTCGGCCGCCGCCTGGATCCGCTGCTGTTTCAGCGTGGCGAGGGATTGCCTGTCCGACAGCACCTGCACCTCCTGCTCGCGCAGGCGCACCGCGGACACGAAGCCCTTTGAGGCGATCGAGGTCAGGCCGGCGAGCGTCTCCTGGTCGAGGGTAAGGTGCTGCTGTTGCAGAGCTGTCGACTCGTCGATGCTGGCCTCCTGCGAGCGTAGAGCGGCGCGCTTCGCGACCAGCCCCTCGCTGTCCGCGTCGTTTGTCGCGCGTGCGGCGTCGAGTTGCTGGGCGAGGGCGTCGCTCTGCTTGCGCGCGGCGGTCTCGAGCAGGCCGCCGAGGGTGTCCTTCGAGTTGACGGCCGTGTCCAGCACCAGGGTGAGGAGGGGCTGGCCCTTCTTGACCAGCTGTCCTTCGTGCACCTGTACCGTGTTGATGGTGGCTGGCTTGGGGAACGACACCTTCGCGAATCCGCTGGTCGGTTCGAGCAGGCCGCTGACGGTCTCCTTGCGGGAGAACGTCGAGAGGCAGAGGTAGGCTACCACGGTCGCCATCAAGGCCGACATGAACAACGCCGTGGCCCACATGCTGACGTCGGCGATGGGCGACGGCCTGCCCAACCGCGACCGCTCTGCATCTACCACTTCTGAGCGGTAGAGTCCCGGTCGTTCCTGATGCGGCCGGGAGGGCGTCTGGTCCAGCGTCGGAGTCATTTCGCTCGTTCTCGCAAGCTCCGGTTGACGAGCATGGAACCCGCCAGGCGGCCCCATGCTCGCGACCGAATGGATCCCGATCATAGGTTCGGCGGAGTTGATCGCGAGCGACACTGGAACCGCTCAGGAGTATTTCTGTCCGCATCGCAGTCCGGATTGGGCTGCAATTGCGCTTGAACGTCGTCGGGTCCCGGCCTGAGCGTCCGCGGTCAGGGCGACCGCCCGCTCGATCGATCGCCTGGGATCCAGGGGCTCGGACAATTTTTCTGAGCGTCTTCGACGCTGCGGTCCGGCCCGTCGCTCCGTGGAACCATCGTGCTAGCAGGCGTCGGGCGTCCGGCCCCGGGCGACCAGTCCGTCGCGCCTGCGGACGTGGCGGACCGTCCTGTTGACCGTTCCGGCGTACCGCACAACGAGGCCGTCCATGGCGGCTCCCCACGTCGGATGGCGGCGGCTGCACTGCGCCGAGTGCCGGGAGCGGGACGGGCGGACGGTCCGGTCGCGGGCGACGATCGTCCGCGACACGCCGGACGCGGGCGCGCTGCCGTATACCGACCGGTCGACGTGGCGGCGGCTTGTGTCGCGCCATAGGTCGTGATGTGATCGCGCCGTGTGCAACCTCTAC
>JASVWD010529460.1:0-11670 GCA_031763745.1 Pionus menstruus
TCTTGCAGGTTGCGCAGATGGCCGCCGTGGACACAGGTGATGGCCACCTGACACTAAGTGAACAGGTAGGCTTGCCGACCGATGGCGACTCTGGTGCGGGTGTCTTGTATCGCGGGCTCACCTGCGGTGTCGAATCTAGTTCCTCCATCGGTCGACAAACGGCTACCGCCACCTCTACGCAGGCCCTGTTGGTTTGGATTCTCCGAACCTCTCTTGTTGCCCCAGGAGGCTCTTGTACGCTGCCATCGAAGCGTAAAACATGTGACATCTACACCGCCGCCGGTTTCCCCTGCGTCATTGCAATCAGTACGGTTCGCGGTTTGTATAACTCCTACAAGGGCCGCCTCTACCAGGTAAGGCGTGCGTCGGACAATACCACCACCGACATAGGAGTATCAGCCTCAAGCAACTACGCGGATGCTGCCGCTCAAGACGCCTTCTGCGCAAACACAACCTGTATCATCACGAAAATCTACGATCAAACGCCCTACGGTAACGATCTTTCCATCGAAGGACCTGGGGGTGCAAAAGGTAGCCTCGATTCGGGAGCGATCGCGAATGCTCTTCCTGTAACCATCCACGGCAACAAAGCGTACGGCATCAGCGTCACTCCCGGGGTCGGTTACCGCAACAACGACACGACCGGTGTTGCCAGAAATGTAGGTCCCGCCCCGGTCCCCAAAACGCCCGAAGGTATGTATATGGTCACCAGCGGCAAGAATGTCAACAATGGTTGCTGCTTTGACTTTGGCAACGTCGAAACAAACAGCCGGGACAATGGCGAGGGTCACATGGACGCGCTCAATTTCGGTACCTTCTGTGGCTACCCACCGTGTAGCGGATCAGGTCCATGGGTCGAAGCAGATCTCGAGAACGGACAATACATGGGTAACGGGTCCAATCTCAATAACAAACCGATCAGCACCAACTTCGTGACTGCCATGTTGAAAAACGATAGCCAGAGCATCTTCGCGTTGAAGAACGGCGATGCACAATCGGGAGGGTTAACCACAGGCTATGAGGGCAGTCTGCCCACCGTGAAAGGAGGGTACATCCCAATGCAGCTGGAAGGAGGCGTCGTTCTGGGAACCGGCGGAGATAACAGCGCCTCAGGAATCGGGTCATTCTTTGAAGGCGCTATGACGTCAGGTTATCCATCCGACGATACAGAAAATGCAGTCCAGGCCGACATCGTTGCTGCCGGCTATGGAGGCAACAGCGTTCCCACTAACGGAGAAGCTGATCACTACACTGGTCCCAGCGACCCCGAGGGTCCAGGTCCCCAAGACGGATTGGAATCGCCGGCAGATGAGCAACCGAATGATCTGATGGGATCGAAGCCCGCAATGGCTTACTTCAATGGCAAGCTCTATGCTGCGTTCCAAGCCGACGATTCAAGTCACAAGCTGTTTGTCACGGCAACGACGAATGGCCTGCCCTATCCCACAGCCACCGGATACCCGAACATCAAAATAGGCAGTGCTCCTGCTATGGCGGAGTTCCGGCATAATTTATACGTCGCGTTCCAGGCGGATGATACCAGCCATCGTCTTTTTGTCACTTCTTCTCCGACTGGTGCGAACTTTCCCACGGCAACTGCACACCCCAACATCCTGATGGGAAGCAGCCCGGCCATGGCGGAGTTCCGGCATCGTCTCTTCCTATCGTTTCAGGCCGACGATGAAGGCCATCACCTTTTTGTCACTTCCTCTGCGGATGGACAGAGTTGGCCTACCGCAACCGAAGTGCCCAACGTACAGATTGGAAGCGCTCCGGCCATGGCAGTCTTTCGCAATCAGATATTCGTGGCCTTTCGAGCAAACGACTCGAGCAACAATGTATGGATCGCATCGTCCACCGACGGCATTCATTTCAGCTCAAGCAGGCTGTTTGGTGCAGGGTTTCCGCAGCACATGGGCCCCAACAGCTCTCCGGCTCTGGTTGTTTCCAACAATGTCCTGTACTACATATACGGTGCCGATGACCTTGCAAACGAGATGCTGGTGATGTCATCAACCGATGGCACCACCTGGCACGGTCCAAAAGCGTACCTTGATGTCAAGATGGGTGGAACTGGTCCCGGAGCAACGTCGCTTCCTGTTGGCTTCACACTAGGTTTTCAGTCGAATGATTCCCGAAATGTGCTGTTCACTTCCTACAAGCACACGGAGGGGGATGCGTACACCGGCGACAGCGTTGACGGACCAGGTGGATTCGCCAACTTCGAAAGTCCAGCCGTCTTACAAGCCAAAGATCTGATGGGATCTAAGCCGGCTATCGCTTCGTTCAACAACAACCTTTATCTGGCGTTCCAGGCTGATGATGCCAGTCATAACTTGTTTGTTGCATCCACCACAATCGGCAATCCTTATCCGACTGCTACAGCGTTTCCAAATGTTCACATAGGCAGCGCGCCTGCGATCGCCCCATTCCACAATCAGCTGTACTTAGCCTTCCAGGCGGACGACTCAAGCAACAATCTTTTCGTCACCTGGTCCTCCGACGGAAAAAGTTGGCCGACTGCGACACCATTTCCGAACGTCAAGATTGGCAGTGCACCCGCTCTCGCCGAGTGGAGAAGCCGGTTGTACACCGCTTTCCAGGCGGACGATCCCAGTCATACGCTGTTCGTCGCATCTTCATCGGATGGGCAGCATTGGCCCAGCGCTACAGCGGTGCCCAATGTCAAAATTGGCAGTGCGCCGGCAATGGTTGTCTTCCAAGACAAACTCTACATTGCATTCCGCGCCGACGATCCCAGCAACGACGTTTGGATTGCGTCCTCATCGGACGGGGTCAAATTTCAGTCCCAACGATTGTACGGCCAAATGGGAGGAGTAAGTTCGCCAGCCCTGGCAGTCTTTGACGATCAAATGTTCTACATCTACAACGCAAACGATCTTTCGAGTGAGATGCTTGTCACTTCAACATTTAATGGCTCAACCTGGGAAGGTCCGAAAGTTTATTCTGGCGTTCAGATAGGTCCGACCGGACCAGCCGCAACCGAGTATGTCAATGTCCAGGGTGCGCGCGAAGGTGTGACGGTTGGGTTCCAGGCGAACGACGCTAGAAACGTGTTATACACGACCATCAATTCGACAATCAACTTCTGACTGAGTCGTTGCCTCTGATGCTTGGCCAAGATTCGCTTGATTCTGTCCTAAAACGCTTCTTCGTAAGCGAAAGGTTTCGGCATCTAACTTCAGAAAAGAAGACATATACGTGAATGTTTTCGGAGTTAGCTCGCAACGAAGACTTCAATCTTCACGCGCTCGAAGTCGTTGTGTGCGACCCAGGGTCAGTTGAATCGGCTTCGGAGCGAATCTCTACACGAAGTAGAAAAATCGATGTCGAGCACCTCAAACCGACAATGAGCGCCGACATTCCAAAGTCAGCAGGAGCAAGAAGGATTTTGTCGCAATCATCGAAGTTTGGCACGTATCGAACAGCCTTGAAAAACTGGTTTGAACAGCTCTTAATGGAAGTACAAGAGCACCCGCGACCCTTGAGTGCAGCGATTGCATCTTTGGAAGAGTCGCTTCAAACGAATAGCACTCTTCATATATTGTGTACGGAGGCGCTGCAAGCAGGCCAGAACGAGTGTGCGTTCGATCCGCAATGGCCCAAGGTCAAGGATTCCTCACACCTTCTTGACCTGATGAACGCTCTGCTTGGGAAAGCCCCCGAGTTTGACCAATCAGGACTGATTGGGATCATTCCGTTTTTCTGCCTCTTCAGTTGTGCGTTCGGCATGAATGCTCAGCCGGATCTGCTGCTGCATGATAAATGGAACGGGCACCTGAAAGAGATCTTTGCTGAATGGACAGCGTTTCTTTCGTCGAAAGCTTCCTGTTACGTATTGAACGAAGACCGTCACCATGGCTGGCTTGGAGAAGATGCCCTGGACAAGATGCCGAACTTTGTACGGGATTTCGCGTGTCTTCCCACAGAAGAATTTTGGGGATTCGGGTCGTGGGATGAATTCTTTACGCGTGCATTAAGACCGGAGGCGCGGCCCATTGCCTTCCCCAACGACGATTCGATTCTGACGAATTGCTGCGAGTCAGCGCCGTACAGGTTATGGAACAACATTCAAGAAAGCGATACCTATTGGCTGAAAGGCTTTCCCTATTCGCTACGGCATCTGTTAGCTGATAAAAGGCTGGCAGCGGATTTTGCGGGCGGGACCATCTACCAAGCCCTTCTGAAGGCTTTTAATTATCACCGTTGGCATAGTCCGGTAAACGGTCGAATCAGGAACGCCTACGTCGTTGGCGGCGCGAATTATTGGGCAGCCATCCGTTTAGATTCTGATGAGTTAAACCTGTTGAACTCGCAAGCCCCAATGGCCCACTTAGCCACCCGAGCGGTCATCACCATCGAAGCAGACCATCCAGGTATCGGGTTGATGTGCGTTGTTGCCGTGGGCATGGCCGACGTTGCCAGCTGTGAGCTGAGCGTTCAACCCGGTCAGCCTATTCAGAAAGGAGAACAACTGGGCATGTTCCACTTTGGTGGGTCCACGCACTGCCTTCTGTTTAGGCCAGGAGTAGCACTCGAATTCGACTTGCGTGGACAAGTGCCAGGAGTTACCTCGGAGAGCATACCTGTCAACGCGAGCATCGCTAAGTTGTGCAGCTCTTGATGCCACGCGCTATTCATTCTTAGCCCTTCCGTCCTTTCTGTACTTCATTCCCCAATCTATAGAAGATGTCAACTCATTCAACACAGCCTTCAATTCTTTACATCATGGCTACTCAAAACGAGTACGGGCCTAAATTGCGACGCATGATTGAGCCTCTCATCACCGGAGTGGGACCGATAGAGGCATCGGTTAGTACGTCACTCTGTTTAAGCGATTTGGTTTCCAAGGGTCAGAAGCCGGACTATGTGGTTTCTCTTGGGTCAGCAGCCTCATGCAAAGCGAAAACCGGCAGCGTTTGGCAAATTTCAACTGTGTCGTGGCGGGACATGGATGCGACGAAGTTTGGCTTTCAGAAAGGTGTGACTCCGTTTGCAGACCATCCCGCAGCTATCCCGCTTTTGACTCTTCCAATTGACGTTCCACAGGCTTCGCTTTCAACGGGCAGCAACGTCCTGGGCCCGGAACAACTGAGGGGCATTCAGGAAGATTTGGTGGACATGGAAACTTTCGCGATCAAGCGTGCTTGTCAACGGTTCGCCATACCAGTAGTGGGCATCCGTGCCGTATCGGATGGTACCGATAAGCCGGCGGATTTTGGCGGCTGGGACCAGCAAGTTTCAATGTTGGACCATGTCCTGGCGGGCGCGCTGGAGAGAGTCTCCGCCTTCCTATCAGGCCAGAAGGTTTGATACGTTGCAGATTCGTTGTAAGCGAAGATTCTGATAAAGAAGGGCTGTTTGTTGGATCAAAAGCCAGCGGCAACCCGGATGGCGAACACCTCTTCTTCCGTGAGTGCAGGCCCGGTCACTTTCATACCAAATTGTTCGGCCACAGCAGTCCTTCCCTCCAGATCATCAGCCTCCAGTTGCAGCCGAGCGACCGTGGCAAAGTGCTCCTCAAAGTCACCGCCGGAAAAGGTTATCACCATGCGAGGTGCTTCTTCACCGAAGAATTGCCAAGCATGCGGGATTCCATGAGGCAGAATCATGCTGTCACCCGGACTTAGAACGGCCGTCATGTCGGGCAGCCAAACCGCGACATTGCCTTGAAGGATGTGGAAGATTTCATCGCTTTCAATGTGTAGATGTCGCGGTATAGCAAAATCTCGGGGACCAGACCATTCCAGGATAAGCACACGGCCCGACGTCTTTGTAGCGCTCACCCGGATGTGAGATGTTTCGCCCCAAGTCGTCCTGACAACCTGCTTCCCGGCAGATCGCCGGTCAATCAAGGAACTCGATTGCTCGGCCGCTTTGTTTCTCAGCATGCTAAACCCAGCAAGCGTGTTGAAAACAGCTGATGGCAAAATATATCCGAATTACGAGAAGGATAAGTCACAATTTGACCGCCAAGAGGTATGACGGTCAGATGACTGATCCCGATGCCCGTGATAACGGCCAACTCAGCCAAATAAGCTGCCGCGCCAAGCTGCGGCAGTTAGTCAATCAATCTGTCACTCGACGCCAAGGGTAGAGACTTAGTACAGGAACTTGTCTCAGTTCTCTACCAGTCTGAACGATTTGCTGGAACGGTGCCTGTCAGATACCAACTCTCTATGACTTTACCTGGGCCGAAAGCGTTTGAAGGTTGCTTGCTCGTACCCGGCCTAAAGCCGTTAGCCGCAGAGCAGATGGGAGATCCCGACGGGATGCGGAGGCTGGAAACGATTTTGTTGGGAAAACCCTGGACAGCACTCGCGAAATTGTAAGGACCCCAATCCCAGGCCACGGCTTCAAGTCCAACCCGATGTTGCTGGAGATAGTTCAGGAAGTGAACCACCGCTTCAGGTGTGCTGTTGTCGCAAAAATATCCAGTTCCCCATTCGGTGACGATGACAGGGTGCGTTTCGGCGAAATCTCCGAATTTCTGGTTCCAGGCCGCCTCCGTCTGATTGAACGCTCCGACTGCTGCTGTTTTGCCGCTTGGATATGGATGTGAGGCATAGGCGACCTGGTTCAACCGATCGGTAAGTGTCGGAGCACCTGTGAGTTGTTGGGCGCTCACCAGCCCATCTGCAACGACCACGTTCTTCGCACCGGAAGCACGGATCACGTTGATGGTCTCGCTCATTGCGTTCGCCCACTGCATCCAATCCTGCGCTGATGGGGCTTCGTCCGTGGAAGATCCTCGATGAAGATTGGGCTCGTTATACAACTCGAACAGGACTCCACGGTCACTGCCGAAAAGCGAAGCGAACTTCTTCCAAACCTTGCACGTTCCCTTATCGGGCAGCGGTGACCACGTGTTCCCTGTTTGTGGTTCATTTTGGATGCTGAGGATGACGCTCAAACCAGCTGCCCGCGCCGCCTTCACGGCATCGATTACGTTGCCCAGCCATTGTGCGTCGAAGTAGTATTCGTTATCCTTGTCGGCGCCGTCTTGCGCGACGTTCATGCGTACGGAGTCGGCTCCGGCTCGGCGCATGTCTTCGTACTCAGATGGTGAGTAGTTCGTGTAGGCGATCTGAAACGCAGGATTTGACGCTTTACCTCCAGGCAATGTGATGCCGAATGCAGCTGGCGGGACAGCAAAGGCTATTTGGAAGAACCCATGTGGGATCCAAGCGTTTCCATCACGTAGCAACTGCTTCCCAGACACACTGACTTGGCCGGGAAGATTATCGGCTTGCAGCTGCCCGAAAACGGGAAGACCTGCAATCATCACTCCTAAAGCTGACAGACAGACTTCAAGTTTGCACTTCATTTTCTTAGTTGTTGATATCTCTAGACACTTCAAATAAATGCAGCGGAATGCTGTCCGCCATGGCCTTGTAGCCTGCATCGTTCGGATGAAGATGGTCGCCGCTGTCGAAAGCCGGCCGTAGTCTTTGTCCGTGTGCAGGGTCGCGTACGACTTCCGCGAAATCCAACACCCCGTCGAAGGCACCGGAACTGCGGATCCAAGTATTAACCGCGACGCGGATAGCCTCACCTGCTAGCGAATGGTAGGCAGCCCCCTCGTAGGGCAAAAGTGTTCCTCCGTAGACAGTGATGCTGTGGGCGTGAGCACGCGTGATGATCTGCTTGTACGCTGCGATGATTCTCTCGGCCGAAGGAGGAAATGGATCTGTGCTGTTGCTGCGCCAGCCATCACCAACGTCGTTGATACCCTCCAAGACAATCAGGTAGCGGACGTTTGATTGCGAGAGAACATCGCGATCCAGTCGCGCCAGCGCGTCAGGACCGACTCCGTTCTGCAACAGTCGGTTGCCTCCGATGCCTTCATCCAGAACGGATGGAGCCATTGCAGCCTGCGAGTCAACGAGACGATCCGCCAGAATGTTCGGCCAACGTGCATTGGCGTCCAAGCTGCTATGAAGTCCGTCCGTGATGCTGTCACCCAGGCATACAACGGCACCGGTCGGAGTGTCCGGCTCGATCTCAACTGTTCGCAGGAAAGGCCACGTTGTGATCTCTTTTGCGGCCGGCAAGGAAGACGCCTCGACCTGATTACCTTGAGCAACGTAGTTGGTTTGGATTGCAAGGTGATGAACGGAAAGGACAGGCAAATCTTGGGAAGGCAGGTAAAAGGAAACAGCAAGCGTCGATAAGGCAGCAACGTCCAGGGACACAGGATCAGAAACAAGGCGCGCTCCTGCCGGTATGACCGCTTCGGTTAGGCCAGAAAACGTCAGTTTCCGAGCCTTCTCACGATCGATGCGGCTCTGACCTTCCGAAGGTGCAACGTGTGCGGCAGCTATCGTGAGTCGGGTGTTACCGAACTCATTGGAAAATACGACGCGAAGCTTGTCAGCACCTTGTGACACATGGACGATTTCGCGATAAGTGACATCGCCGACAGGTTGGCTTACCTTCAACGGCACAGCATCCGGAGCTGTCGCCCAGGTGGCAACCCAGCGGTTCGGTTTCGACTGACCATGTTCCGGAAGAGCTATGGACACTGAGCAGGCAACCCAGAAAAGATAGCCGGCCCATCGTTTTTGTTTTTTCATGCAGGTGATCACGAATTTTGCCGTTTGAGAGAAACGTAAGGATTGTGATTGAAACGTCAAACACTGCGGCTTAGCATGGCACGCCGCCGCAAGCCGCACAGCACTACTAATAAGTGAGGAACTAACCTTCACAAGATCCGCCAATCTTGGAATTCCAGATTGACGTTCCAACGAATGGATTCCGAGATTCTGCAGTTCGTTGCGCGCGCCGGCTGCCAGGGAACCCTCCGAAACTGCCATGTCTCAAGCTAACGGTAGCGTCGCCTGTCGGCTTGGGAACAACCAATGTTGCTTCCTGCAATAGCAGGACCGTTCTCTACCCGAGTCGTTTGCGGCCAGAAACGTTTGCGATTTTCATGCCTTCCTCTGCGCGCAGCGGCGAGGCGGCGACACCTCCTTCTTTGACGCCTTGGTGTCGCACCGGGGGTGGGCCTCCATGCCGAACTCGTTCTGTACCATTACACGCTAGAAATCTATCTGTAACACGGAATAAACAGTCGACGCAGGTGTTTCACCAGACATGTTGAAACACCATACACTCAGTCCTGTCGAGGCAGTCGGCTTGCATATTCTGGCACTTTGTCAACGTGACAATCTCAAAGCGGGGTAGGCAGTGCAACTGGTTCATAAATCTTCCCTGGAAAACCCCAACACGGCGCACTGTCCTCCGTGTCGAAAAGTGATTTCTCTTGTCACAGTCGGGACCGTAAAACTGCTCGACTGGGCTGTCTTGCTAGCGGCCTTCAGCGAAGCAAATGAGATGGTCGGCCGCGATCCTGTTTATGATGTACGCCTAATCTCCGGACCTGCTCACTGTCTTCGGAAGAATAAGGACAACCACAGCGCGCAGGGCACGGTGGAATATCAACATTGTCTCGAAGCTTCCGACACGATCCTGATCGTTGCATCTTGTGACGATGATGTCGTTTTCACTCCCGCTAAGGAGTTTGTCGATTGGCTTCGCTGGCAGGCCTCAGCTAGCGGGCGAGTCGGAGGAATCGCGTGCGGTTCCTTTCTGCTGGCTGCTGCTGGCCTCTTGAATGGAAAGCGCGCCACCACCCACTGGCAATGGCAGGATGAAATGTCCAGCCGCTATCCAGCAATAGCTGTGGAGCGAGATGTACTCTACGTTCGCGACGGGAATCTTTACACCTGCGCAGGTGGAATGGCCGGCCTTGACCTCGCTTTGTCAATGATAGAAGACGATCTAGGCTGCTCGATCGCCGCGGAAGTCGCCAGGAAGATTCTGCTCTGCTTCCGGCGTATCGGAAGCGCTCCTCAAATCAGCGCAGCACTACGAGCACAGTCTCTCCATTCCAGTCCCATTGCTGAGTTGCTCACATGGTTACCGCAAAACCTTGGGCAGGACCTTACTATCAAAACGCTTGCACGGCGCTCCGCCATGAGCAGCCGCAACTTCGCGCGCATCTTCCAGCGCCAAGTTGGCGAAACACCTGCTAAGCACATCGAAAGCTTGCGACTGGAAGCAGCAAAATTTCACCTTGAGTCCGGTACCCTCACCGTTGATGGCGTGGCTTGGGCAACTGGATTTGAGAGCGGCGAGACCTTGCGCCGCCTCTTTATTCGACGGCTTGGTGTCACGCCCGGCGTTTACCGAGCCACCAGCTATCAATCCCGAACACAGGCAAAAGCGACTGGTTGCGAAGGCTATCAACCCTCATGACGGCAGAAAGGCAACACTGCTTAGTGTGCACCAACTGAGTCTATTCTGGCCTTGTAGGCTTGCTCCAGATCCGTACGCCTCACGATGGTCAAACCCGTGGTTCCCAGAAGGTATGTCGTTCCGGTCTCGCTGTTAGTGATTTCGTGCTTTACTTGCTTGACCGTTGTCAAGACTTTAGGCATCCCCTTTGCCGTGGAATCTACCACGTCATAGTCGCGTGGTCGAACCGGAACATAGGCGGCAGATTCTTCAGAAGGGGAAGAACTCGTCTCATTCAGAACCATAGTTTGCGCCAGACTTTCTACCGCCGAAATGCTGCGTAGTTGGGGATCATCGGCTTTCTTCAGGTCGAGTACCCCGACCGCGGTCTTGACGTCCCGAAAACGGACTAACTCGGCATCGTCGCCCAGTGGGCGAACGAAGTCATACGGACTGCCTACCGTTACTTGCTTGCTTGAACTCACTTTGACATCGGCGGGATTTGTGACGTCAAACACTGTTAGTAGAGAACCTTCCTTTTGCTCTACGTAAAGATACATGCTGCCCCTGGGTGTCGAGTGTAGAAAAAAACTTTCCCCGGCAATCCGGGCAGCGTCAGGAAGACTTTCCGGTGGAACAACCACTATTGTTGCCCCAGCATGAGAACGGCTTTTGGCATTGCCTGTTGATGCGAGCACCGCTATGCCAAGGACGGTTAAATGAGCGCGACGACGAATGCTCTGACGAATCATATTTGTTCCCTTGAAGTAAAGAAGCTGCGGGCGCAACTCCTATCAATTGGTTGCAACCCACACAATTGAACAAGCGATGGTAAGTGTTCAATTCTCTTCTATGATGTCGGGAACTGCCGTAGATGTACCGGTTGTTTTTGGACAAAAGACAAACTTCAACAGACAAGGCAAGCCAACGTTCTTGTGCGAGGAGATCTGTGTCGTCTTCGGCTGCTGGTTGGCTCTTAGCAGAGATGCGAGACTCTTTCACTTTCGAAAAACCATGCCGGCTGGCCTGGCAGCATCTTCGCGTGCTGCGAGCCATCGAGTGCTGCCGCACGGCCGCGCTCGTCGGCCATCTGGATCAGTGCATTCAATGCGGCCAGCAGACCATCTCGTATAACTCGTGTCGAGACCGCCTTTGCGGAAAGTGTCAGAACAACGCGCATGATCGGTGGCTGGCTGCCCGTGAGAAGGAACTGCTCGCCGCGCCTTACGTGCATGTGGTCTTCACGCTGCCTCATGAGCTTTCTCCACTTGCACTCGCCAACAAAAAAGTTCTGTATGACCTGTTGCTGCGTGCCAGCGCAGCCACACTCTTAGAGATTGCTGCCGATCCCAAGCATCTGGGTGCGGAGATCGGCTTCATGAGCGTGCTGCACACGTGGGGTCAGAACAT
>JASVWD010538317.1:0-32712 GCA_031763745.1 Pionus menstruus
CAGCTTCTGGTAGTCCGGCTCGCCCGCCACGAGTTGATCCCAGTCTAGGCTGCGCACGACATCGTGCATCTCGATTCCATTCATTCCGGAAGCATAGAAGCCGCCCACCAGGCCGCCCATGCTCGTGCCGGCGATGTAGTCAATCGGGATATGATGCCGCTCAAACCACTGAATGAGCCCGATGTGAGCCAGGCCCAAAGCCCCACCGCCTTCCAGCACCAAACCGATTGTGGGCCGTTTTTTCTCGGGGGTTTGTGCCTGTAGGCAGGAAGCCAACAGCCATACGCAGCAAAGTACTCTAACTTTCATACGATGGAAGTCAGTCCGGTAATCGTGTCCTTTGTTCTCCTCATTGCCAGTATTGTCTTTGCCATATGGTCATGCGTGGCGATCTTGTTCGATGTTCGCATTCCATATCTGCGGGTGCCACTTGCCATCTTGTTTGCGCTTGGCACAGTCGCCATCTTGCTTCGGCTGAGCGGTAACTACCGGAAGCCTATCGTCATCGCAACGCTGGCTACGGGAGTGCTTGCCTGGTGGCTAACGCTCCAGCCAACAAACAACGAGAACTGGCAAGCCGATGTGGCCGAACTCGCCTATGCCGAGGTCGAAGGCGACAACGTCACCATCCACAACGTCAGGAATTGCTCCTACATCACGGAGTTGAACTATACGCCGCATTGGGAAACACGCTCCTACGAGATGTCGGCGCTGCGTGGAGTTGATCTGTTTTTAATCCGCTGGGGTGCGCCGCTGATCGCCCACGTCATCGTGTCGTTCGACTTTGGGAACAACAACCATTTGGCGATGTCCATCGAAGCGCGCAAGCGAGTGGGGCAGGATTACTCAGCATTGCGCGGCTTCTTCCGGCAGTTCAACCTCATCTACATCGCAGCCGACGAGCGCGACGTCGTGCGAGTCCGAACCAACTACCGCAAAGGCGAGAACGTCTTCCTGTATCACACGCTGACCACCCCGGTCGATGCTAGAGCCCTTCTCCTGCAGTACCTGCGCTGGATGAACGACAACCATCAATCGCCGCATTGGTACAACGCTCTTACCCAAAACTGTTCCGTTAGTGTCACCCGCTATCTTGCGGCCCAAAAGGTCGGAGGCTTGTCCGATTGGGACTGGCGAACCGTTCTGAATAGTAGTGGCGATAAGATGCTCTACCAACTCGGCGACTTAGCAACAGGCGGCCTGTCGTTCGAACAACTCCGCTCCCGAGCCTTCATCAATCCAAGAGCCAAGGCGATCGGGGATGACCCCCATTTCTCCAGCCGGATTCGGCAGGGCCAGCTAGGATTTTGAAGAAACGTCCGCATGCTTTGATGAAGGTATGTCCCGAACCATCTCGGAGCGACATCCTTTGCGGCTGCTGTTCCAGGAACTGGTGCAACGGCGCTTGTTGGGCACAGCCCAACTCGAAGATGTGGCGCTGGCCCGCTATATCTCAGGTCTTCTGATCGAGTTTTGTCACACGGACAACCTGTACAAGCTTCGCAATGCAAAGGGCAAACGGCTGGAGGACGTGGGCGAACTCCTGATCCAATCGAATCCCCTGCTCGAAGGGCGTTCCTTTGTTTATGAACGAGAAGTTCGCAAGCACATTGGCGATTACACGTTGTTTCTGGCCGGCCTTTTTCCCGAGTACGGCGCCCGCATCCACCGCCAAGGCAAACGACTTGATTCGTTGATCGATTTCATCAAGGCCGGCAAGGAATCCTATCGTGTCGTTGCGTCGTTCGATCAATGGGAGTTTGCAAGCGAAGCTCCTCTTTTCAAGCGCCTGGCTGAGCGCTTCGAGTTGTGCGTGTTCGGGTTGAATCTTGTCAAAGAAGACTTGGCGGCCTGCCGCAATCAAGCGTTCACTCAAGCCCAAAGCATGTTGATCTGACGAGCACAACCATGAAAATCAAGGCACTCGAAACTATTCGAGTCAGAGAGTTTCCGCAGCTTCTTTGGCTGCATGTTCATACGGATGAAGGCCTGGTTGGGCTGGGGGAAACCTTCTTCAGTGCGAGCGCGGTCGAGGCTTACATTCACGACGATCTTGCTCCACGCTTGCTCGGGCGCGATGCCTTGGCCATCGACGCCGTGGCTTGTGATTTGGTCCCGTATGTTGGGTTCCGATCGACGGGCGTGGAGTCCCGAGCTGCTTCGGCCGTCGATCTGGCACTTTGGGATTTGTTTGGCAAGGTGACTGGACAGCCTGTTGTGCAGCTTTTGGGTGGCAGGACGCGTGAGCAAGTGCGTACGTACAATACGTGTGCAGGCGGGGCCTATATGCGTCGTGCTGAAACGCAATCGAGCGCCAACTGGGGCATGGAAGAACAGAAGCATGCGGCTAGCGAGATCAGCGGCTTCGACGACCTGCAAGACTTCCTCACCAGGGCGGACGATCTTGCGGAGTCGCTGCTTGCTCACGGAATCACGGCGATGAAGATCTGGCCTTTCGATCAGGCAGCAGAGGCGAGCAATGGCCACTATATATCGAACGCTGACCTAAAGACCGCCCTGCTCCCATTTGAGAAGATTCGCAAGCGGGTCGGAGATCGCATGGACATCATGGTCGAGTTTCACTCTTTATGGAACCTGCTGCCTGCGATGACCATTGCGCGAGCGCTGGCTCCATACCGAACGTTCTGGCATGAAGATCCCATTAGGATGGACAGTTTGCGCGATTTGTCCCGTTACGCCACTGCCTCTTCTGCACCAATCTGCGCGTCCGAGACGCTGGGCAGCAGATTCGCCTTTCGCGACCTGCTGGAAACCGGAGCGGCCGGCGTCGTTATGCTGGACCTTGCTTGGTGCGGCGGAATGTCCGAAGCTCACAAGATTGCTGCCATGGCGGAAGCCTGGCATCTTCCGATCGCTCCTCACGACTGCACAGGACCTGTTGTATTCACCGCTTCGACACACCTATCGTGCAATGCGACGAATGCGTTGGTCCAGGAATCTGTTCGTGGATTCTACAACGGTTGGTACAAGGATGTTCTGACTGAGTTACCACTGGTAGCAGACGGACACGTATCAATCAGCACCAAACCAGGCTGGGGCTGCCAGCTCCACCCTGATCTTCGGACACGTTTCGATGTACGCTCTCGCATCACTCCGGAGAAGCACTGACCTGTTTCAGGGTTTGCGCTTTTGCGATGCTAGCCGCGATCTGTTTTGCTTCCGTAAGCGTGCCGTTTCCGGTACAAAACTCTTCGCGGCCCACCTTGAAGCAAACAGCTCCACGACGGCTTGCGACGTACACGACTACGAACACGCCAGCGACGATCGCCACAGGAACGCTGGCTCCATTCCCGTCCTTTGAATAAGTGGCTGCGGCGGCAATTACCAAGAGCGCACAAGCAATCACCAGCAACCCAGGGTACGTGGTCCGAACCTTACGGACTTCCTCGATTGAATGAAGCGATAGGACGATCCGCTTCCGCGCATCTGGGTTCTTGATCAAGATCCACTCGGACGTAACAGTCGCAAGTGCATTGCTTTGTAATGTGTCTTCTCCCGAAAGAGAGTCGAGCAGTTCGTCTGTCATGGTCCGCAGACAGGATATTCGCAGGCCTGGTTAATGCGTCACCTGCAGCTCGTTTGCTTCCGATTCCTCAAACCTCTGGAATCGGCCTTCCAGTTCTATCTCAGCACGAGCCTTTTCACTGCTCTCCAGAAATGCTTTGCAGGAACTGGAATTGGTCTCTTTGCAAGCTGCATTCACGCTGCTGTAGCTTCCATTTCGCCAATAGCTTTGCCCGGGAAGAAAGGCATAATGAACGCCGTTACGAGCAATTTGTTTCACCTGGTCATAGCTGAGGTGATAAGTCAGCACAGCTCGCTTGTATTCCTCAGTCAGGTGAGTGCGAGAAACTCCCTCGTCATCAGTAGATAGGGTCACAGGAACGCCATACTTCAGGTATACAGGCAGTGGATGGTTTTCATTCTTTACTCCCAGAATGATGTCATTGCTGGTAAGGTTGATCTCCACTGCCACTTCATGATCATGCATGTACCGGAGTGATTGGTAACAATCATCTTCGTACATGATGTCGACACCATGCCCGATGCGTTCCGCCTTCGCAACCTGCAGGGCATCACGAATGTGAAAACGCAAACCCTCCGGTGGAACAATTCCAGAAGCCAGTTCGCCAGCATGCAAAGTAAGATGCACACGAGGAAAGAGTCCACGGACAAATTGCAACATACGCATGTGCAATTCGTAATCACGCATGGAATAGTAGGCGTCTTCGGGTTGTACCAAATTGACGGACGCGATCAACGGTTCTTCATTCGCCAACATGAAGCAGGCAAGCAGTTGTGTAAATACCTGCTCGGGAGGCATATTGCGTAGAACCTGCAGAATGTATCGGGCTTGCAAGCGGCAGGCAGCGGTGTTTGGCGTATCGCTACAACCCATGGCAGTTCTGGCGGCTTGATGAACCGAGCGGACGTGTTCGTCTGATTCCTTCACCGCCTTGTCCAAGCCGGCTGCAAGCAGAGCCTTGCGGGCAGTCTCAAAATCAGCCACGCTGCCGACTTGCCTGCTGAGAGACATGGCAGTGCGGCCGGCTGTGTAGGCCATCAGTTCCAGGTAGGATTCATTTTGCTCAGCCGCCCGCTGGATGACTTGGACCACCGAGGCTGCGTCATGTCGTGGTTGTGCGGCATCGACCTTGGCAAAAGTGCCGAAGAAGTGATCGTGCGGAGTTTCACTGGCGGGAACGAAATCTCGCATGGAAATGCTATCAATGAGAACGCTGGAAAGATCGTCATTTGCCAGGACCGAAGCTGCTCCCATAGCGCCTTCCGGACAAACGCCGGGCTTAGTAGGTAATGAGGGAACAATCGCCATTGGATGCTGAGTGATACAAAGGCGATCGTCAACCGCATTCTGCAGATAGGTTTCCGCGTACACAGCACCAGCCAAGTGATTATGCAGATCTGCGCCCTTGGGCATGCGAAGCAGGAAGGCATACAGTTCTGGCGGGCTGGCACGTAGATCTTCAAAGGTGGGTCGAAGGGAACGAGGGCTTGTCGTTCGTTTGACAGCCCCGGTTGGCGCAGGAGTTTTGGCCTCTGCTTTGATTCGGCTATTCAGAAGCAGCAAGGACACCATAAAGAGATAACGCGAGGTAAACATGAAGGCCGTTCCGAACGAGACTGCTTCCTTCTTCACAGATTAGCGGAGCAGTCTTCCTTTCTTGCGGGCTGAGAATACACGACTCAGGTGATAGATATGAGATAAAGGTGCGAGACTTTGACCGCAGTTGATCGTTTGCAAGTTGATCGCCGTGGTGCACGGCAGGATCACCTCGTCAATAACTTTCGTCACGAATATGCGGCACAAGGAACGCCGTGTGTAATCCAGCTTGCAACGGGGATTTGGGCTACCACTCTGCAAAGTGGATGGACGCGCTGAAGGATGTCACAGGCCCTTCAAAGACGCACCCTCAATACGTATCTGGCAATGCTCGTGTTGCCGATCATCTTAGCGGCCGTCAGTTTCTGGGCTACATATCAGCATCGGAAGAACAATGCTTCTGTTTCGCACACCAAGGATGTCCTGACCGGTATCGATAAGGTATATCTGTCCGTTGTTGCCGCAGAAAGTTCACAACGGGGCTTTCTTCTCACTGAGAGTGAAGCCTATTACAAACGTTATGAACAGCGAAGGGATGAGGCGCTAAAGGAGCTGACTCATCTACATCAGCTGACCAACGACAACAGTCGACAACAGCTCAACGGTATCCGTCTCGACAGCGCTGTTCATGCTCGGTTTGAGCGTCTACAGCTTCTCCTCAATTCGTTTCGGGCAAAACAGATTGAGAATGCCGCGTTGAAGGCTGAGCTACTGGAGGGCACTCGCCTGATGCGAGCAATCAGTCAGGCGACGAATGTCATGAAGGCGGAAGAGAACCGCCTTCTGGTGCTCCGAGATGGAGAACAGCGATATACCGAAAGCTTTGTCAACTATGCCATCCTAATGGCCTCCGTTGTCAACATCGCTCTTCTTTATTGGGCGTATCAGTTGCTCAAGCAATATTCCGCCAAGCGCGATGTAGCAGAGGCCCAGATCAGACGGCTCAATTCGGAGCTCGAGCAGCGAGTTGCAGAAAGGACGGCGGAATTACAAGCTGCCAACGCTCATCTAAGCCGGTCGAATGAGGATCTCACTCGCTTCGCCTACGTTGCCAGCCACGATTTGCAGGAACCATTGCGCACCATCGGGAGTTACGCAGGACTCCTGGCTCGTCGCTATGAAGCGGAGTTGGACGAACAAGCCAAGAAGTATATAGGCTTTCTAGTAGACGGTGCAAAACGGATGCAGACTCTGGTGCAGGATCTGCTTGCATATTCCCGTGCGGGCACCCAGCCGCTGCAGTGTGTTCCGACGAACATGAGCAAGATCGTGGACAGGGTTTTGGCGAATCTACACGTAGCTATTAATGAGACCAGGGCGCGAATCTTCTGTGAGACCCTGCCGGATGTATCCGTTGATGAGCCTAAGATGGTGATGGTCGTCCAGAATTTAATTGCGAATGCGATTAAGTTCAGCAAGCCGGGAATCGCACCACAGATTCATGTAAGCTCTTGCGATACACCAGGCGAGATTATTATTTCAATCAAGGACAACGGAATCGGCTTTGAGGCCGAGTATGCGGAGCGGATTTTTGTCATTTTTCAGCGGCTCCACAGTCTGGGCACTTACCCGGGAAACGGTATTGGCCTGGCGATCTGCAAGCGGATTGTGGAAGGACATGGCGGAAGGGTATGGGCGACGACCAACGTTAACGAAGGTTCGACGTTCTTTATTTCCATTCCTCGTGTTGCTCATCAGACGAGAAACCCAACTTTAGAGGAGCGGCACGCGACACTGTAGATAGAACGCGCAAGATCCGTGGTCAAGATCCTGTTAGTAGAAGACAATCCGGCAGACGTTGGCTTGGTAGAAGAAGCGTTTCGTGACGGCAAACTGAATTATGAACTGTTCGTTGCAGAGAATGGTGTACTGGCAATTGACTTTCTGAAACATCGGGGAAAATTCGTGGAAGCTCCGATGCCGGATCTGATTCTGCTGGACCTCAATCTACCGAAAAAAGACGGTCGTGAGGTTTTGGAAGAGGTAAAGAACGATCCGCAGTTACGTGAAATGCCGGTAATCGTGCTAACAACTTCAGATGATGAAGCGGACGTTCACAAGGCCTATGGACTCCACGCGAACTGTTATTTGACAAAGCCTGTCGACGTGGACGAGTTCATGCGTAAAGTGCGTTCAATTGAAGATTTCTGGCTTACGTTCGTGCGCTTGCCGCAAAAAGGTGTTCGAGGCAGGTGACGGATTGCACGATACTCTGAAAGTTGATGGAGACGACGAGCGCAACTACGTCCGATCAGTCGCGAGAGCGGCTGCAGCTGATTCGGGGCACCATACTAATTCTGCACAAGGCAATTCTCGATTCAGAGCGGACTGCGTATGAAATCGTGCATGGTCCGATTGCTTCTTCATCGGCTTTTTTGCAGCTGTTGATCAACGACGGTTGGTTCTCCTGGTTGCAACCCATCACGACCCTGATAGTACAAATTGACGAGGCACTGGCGGCGAAGAAGCCACCGGCAAGCTCACATGATTTCGAGCAGTTGATCGACGATACTAAGGCATTGCTGTCGCCTTCCCGCGCTCCAGATGAGTTCTGGAAAAAGTACTCAAAGGCTGTGCAAAGGGATCCCGGTGTTTTGAAGCTGCATGAACAAGCCGAAATGCTTCTGAGCTGAGCGTCAACTTCGACGTTCCATTCTGGATTTATTCAGAGAACGATAGAATAGGAAATTGTCTACCGTGGTATTGCATCATGAGTGAGCTCTTGCGGGACACCTACCGCTATCGTGAACTGATCTGGGCTCTAGCGTTGCGAGAGTTGAAGGTTCGATATAAGCGTTCCGTTCTGGGCTTCTTGTGGGCGCTTCTAAACCCAGCATTGCTGATGCTGGTTTTGACAGCCGTATTCTCGACCTTGATGCCATCTACGACGCCGCACTATGCAATTTTCATTCTGAGTACGCTGCTGCCGTGGACTTTCTTTTCCCAGTCGCTCTCCTACGCAGTGGAATCGGTAGTCGGCAATGGCGAGCTGATCAAGAAAGTCGGTGTTCCCAAGCTGGTTTTCCCAATAGCTGCCGTGGTTTCGAACGTTATCAACTTTCTGCTTTCGCTCATTCCGCTTCTGCTCATTGTTCTTGCCATGCGACATCCACTGCACTGGACCTGGATTTATCTGCCAGTGCCACTAGTCGCGCTCTCGATCTTCACATTGGGAGCGACTTTCTTCTTCGCGACTGCGAATGTTTATTACCGTGATGTGGCGCATATCGTTCAGGTTCTGCTGCAGGTGCTGTTCTATCTGACGCCGATTCTGTACGCGGTAGAAATGCTACCGCCCAAGTATCAGGCGTATTTTCACTTGAATCCGCTTACCTACTTTCTCAACGGATTTCGCCTTTCCGTATATTGGGGCATGCTGCCAACGGCGCAAAGCGTAATTGGTTGCTTTGTTTGCGCGTTTGCTTCGCTGATCATCGGATTTGAAGTCTTTCGACGCCATCAGCACGAGTTTGTGTTTTACGTTTGATGCGCATGACCAGAGAAGCTGCCATAAGCGTTCAGAACGTTAGCCGTCGCTTCCGAGTGATGCATGAGCGACCTGATAGTTTGCGTGAACTGTTCGCGCGCTTTCTCCGGCAGCGAGTCGAATACCACGACTTCGATGCGGTCAAAAACGTCTCATTCGAGGTGTACAAAGGCCAGATGGTCGGCATCATCGGCCGCAATGGATCGGGTAAAAGCACACTTCTCAAGATTGTGGCCGGCGTCTACAAACCGAGTTTTGGCGACGTTGTCGTACATGGTTCAGTCGCGCCATTGCTCGAGTTGGGCGCCGGAATGCATCCCGAGTTGACCGGCAGAGAGAATATCATCCTCAATGGCCTTTTGATGGGCTATTCCAAAAGCAACATGCAGGCCCGCGAGAAAGCAATCATCGATTTTGCGGAGATCGGTGAGTTCATTGATTCTCCCGTAAAACAGTATTCGTCTGGGATGTATATGCGTTTGGCGTTTGCTGTGGCCACAGAAGTAGATCCTGATGTGTTGATTCTGGATGAGGTACTGGCAGTGGGAGACACTGCCTTTCAGCAAAAGTGTTTTAACCGCATGCATGAATTTCAACGAGCCGGCAAAACCATCCTGGTTGTCACCCATAGCTTGCAGAACGTCACTGACCTGTGTGACCGCGCACTCCTGATGGAACATGGCGAGCTGATTTACGATGGAACGCCTGCCGATGCCGCTCGGGTTTATCGGGAACGTTCCCATATTCACGAACCAGAGCCGGTTGCAGTCGCCTAATAGCTACTTGTTCTTTGCGGCGGCACTTGCTTGTAGAGTGTTCGTGGCAAAGCTGCGAATAGCCGCCTGCAACTGTTCGTCGCGAGTTGCGGCAATCTGATCACCAGCGGCGACTCCTTTTGCTTGCGTCACAATCTCCTCCGTGACACGATTTCGAATCCAATTCGTCGTGGCTGTCCACTCCGAAACGCTTGGTTGAATGTTCCGTTGTGAGAGGAAGACCTTCAGCTCATCCAGAAGTTCGGGTGTGACTTGGAAGCGCTCCGGCAAGGGTGTATGCGCTCCCAGGTATTGTGTCGCGAAGGCGGTGATGGCGCCACTGATATCAAGAACCGTTTGGAGGCGAGTTGACGAAGCAGGCGACACCTGCAGGTCGGGAACAATGCCGCCGCCACCGGTCACAGTCCGTCCATCGTCGGTCTTGTAGGTGGGCAGCGTGTTTTCGTTTTTGAACGTTTCACTTAGCGCAGAGTTACGCAACGGGCGCTGAATCGACCGGCCGCTAGGAGTGTAGTAGAAGGCAGTTGTCAAAGCCATCCCTGCACCGTTGGAAAGAGGCGCCACGGTCTGCACCAAACCTTTGCCGTAAGTGCTTTCGCCCACGATCACCGCTCGATCATGGTCTTGCAGGGCTCCTGAGAAAATTTCCGAAGCACTGGCAGTCTTGGAATTGACCAAGATGGCAAGCTTCAACCCGTAGGGCGAGGCATGCTGTGGAACGTCAGCACTTTCGACAACGCCAGTTCGTCCTTTCGCAGTCAGGATTCGCTGCCCGGGTTTCAGAAACAACGCCGCTGCGTCAAGGGCTGCTTTGACAAGGCCGCCCGGATTGTTACGCAGATCCAACACCAATCCTTTCGCCGTCGAGATGTCGAGCTTTGTCAAAGCGTCCCCGAGTTGCTTGACCGTCAAGTTATCCCAGCTTGCGATGCGGATATAAGCATAATCGTTGTTTACCCGGTAAGTACGGTCAACGCTGGGCGCATCCACCAGTTCCGGAGTCAACACAAAATTCAGCACGTTTGCCATGCCTTGCCGCCGAACATAGATCGTGATCTTTTGCTGCCGCGCCTCTGTGAGGAGCTGGATAATCTGCTCCGGCTCCATCCGGCCGATGGCATAGTTGTTGATTGCCAACAGCTCGTCACCAGGCTGAATGCCTGCTTTGCTGGTCGGTGTACCTGAGAAGATTTGAAGAAAGATCACCTGCCCAGGAAGAACAGAAACAACGCTGCCGAAGCCTTTACTTTCCGATGCTTCCATCTGTTTCAACTGGTCAAACTGTGCCGGCTCGAAAAACTGGGTATGTGGATCCAAATGACGGAGCATGGAAGGGATAGCCCCTTCGTAGATCATCTTGTCGGCAGAAACCGGCGCAGCTGCAGACTGTTGAACAATCGACAAGACGTTGATGAATTTCTGAAGATCGGGTGTGAGCGTTTCTGCTGGGTCAGGTCCGCCCGGAAGCGTGTTTGCATCTGAAGATCGTGGTGGCGCAGAAGGCATGCGCGTCGCTTGCGCGCTGTCCTTAGCTTCAGTTGTGACCGGTCCCGTGATCAATACCGCGAAAAGCGCGAGGCACAGCAGCAGTTGTTTCAAAGCCCACATAAACAGATAGCTGATTGGACGGTTGAGCATGCAAGTTGGTCCCAACAATCAGGGTCGTCATACTCCACCTTTGTTTGTTGTCTTCCATTGTCTCTCCCGCGCAGCATCTCACTGCAGGCTGACTGGTCAGGCAATTTGTTTAGCCGATCAAGTTGACAAGAAGCGCGCTTGCCGGTTCCAACTCCAAAACGAAACGGCCCTTTTGAGCCGTCACTTGCTTTAGCTTGCTCGCCAGGAAGCGTCCATCCGAAGCCACTTGTTCCCCGCCTAAGTGCGTTCCTTCTTTGCTATCGAAATTTGGAGCTCCTAAAGGCAGGATCTTAGCTTTTGACCACGACGAGGTACTGGAAAGGTCAACATTTGCCATTGCCGTCGTACTCTTGTTGATCAGCGTGACCCAGACTTGATTGCGTGCATTGCGGACTGCATAGGCCGTGCAATCAGGCGCGCTTCCTTGCGAGTCGATACGCAAGCGTGTACCGCGACCGGCGAGCGCGAAGGCCAGCATGGCGTAATAAGAGGGTCGTGCTGTAAGCGGACGATTTCCTTCCCCGAAGATTGGACTGTATGAACTGACGAAACCCAGCTGATTCAAGCCTGTCTCCAGATTCAGTCCAGCACAATTGTATTTGCTAAGGGTGAACATGAGATCGAGGGCCCACAGAGCGGATGCAAACGTATCACTCACTCCGGGCTTTCCACCGCCGGAGAAGGAATTGAGCTCAACCATGCGATATGGAACTCCGTAGTGGTTGGACACAGCACGGAGCCGCTCCAAGGTGCTCACCAGCCGGTTATCTGTACGCAACAGGTTTGCAAGCGTAGCTTCTGCCTGCTTTTGTCCAGCCCGGTAATAGTGGTCCGTCAGCAGGGAAATGTTGGCATACTCCGCTTCCGCAAACGACGCGATCCAATTTGTTTCTCGGGCCACATCGGGTCCGGCCAGCGGAATCCTGTTCAGCCGCGTTCTGAGGAACGCAGACCAGCTCTTGTATTCCTGATACCAAGCTGCGTAAGCATATCCGGCAGGGCGGTGCCCGGAGTTAAAGAAGAGATCCGGTTCATTGCCGATTTGAAAACAAAGGAGCTGGCTCCCGGCAAGTTGCATGACTGCCGCCGCTTCGTTTGCAGCTTCCTCCGCACTGCCCGAGCCAAGATTCAGGTTCCAGATCAGCTTCCAATTAGTGGTTTGAAGAAACTGGCCCAAATTCGACAATGCCGCATGAGTCACGACAGTTGCATTCGGAGAGGATTGTGCTTCGCCGTGCGACGCCCAACTGGCAAAGTCAGCTGTATTGCCTCCAATCCGGACGACGCCTTCGCGACCTAAGTTGCCATATAGCTGTAGCAGCGTGTGGTTGTCCGGCGTGAAGAGTCCCTCCAAGGCTACGGAGGAAGTCTCATAGCCGAACCCTAGAAAGTCGTTCGGAGTGACCCCTAGGCTGGTATTGAGATCAACCTTCACCTGGAGGGACTGATCCAAACGCTGTTCTGCCAAAGCCGGTCCGGCTACGGCCGTTAATCCGGTTCCGAGAAAAGATCTGCGATTTAGAAATCCAGGCATAATGCTGCTCGAAACAGTATGTCGCAGCACCAGTCATACGTTGGATCATAAGCCACTAACAGTGTTGTGTTTCAATTCTAAGAACAGCCACGTCTAACTAGAAATTCATCAATATTCTGAGAAAGAATAGGTAAATACCCTACTCCTTTCTAATACGGTGGGGAATAGATCAATCAGAGGATTCCGTGCATACTAGGTTTGCTTCGGAGGAAGTAAGTAGACCGTATGAAGACTTCTCTCATCATTTCCTGGTTTTTAGCTTGTTCGGCGGCGGGCTTGGCCCAGCAGAGTTACTTCTGCTCGGCGGGCGTTGTCCCGGATGGGTTTGTCGATTGGACTAAGCTGCCCAAAGCACCGGCAGCCAACAGCGCCTTCGGTGCAACCATCCCGGTGAGTGGAGTCGCAGGCCTATCGCTGACGATCTCAGCCCAGGCGGGACAAGGCTACGCTCCCTACGCATATCTGGTCAACAGCAGTTCGCTCCTGCAAATCGGTGGTGGCAAGCAAGACGTAACCTTGGCTTTCAGCAGGCCAGTGCGAGGCGTCAGGCTGCTGGCACAAACCAGCGGACGTTTCGGTCACTCATTCGATATGCAAGCGGTCCGCACCAATGGCGTGGTGCTTGGGCCGCAAACATTTGACGTGTCGTCCGCCAGTAGCGATCCCACTCCCGGTGGAACGACGACATCATCCCTGCAGATTGCAGAAGACCTGGCAGATATCAGTTCCTTGATCATTCACTTCAGCGCTGATACTGCCGAGTACAACTATTTTGCAATCGATAATCTTCGAATCGATTCCGGCTCACAACCCGATCCCGCGGCCAAAGTTCCGACAACCGGATTGAAGCAATGGCTCAGGGCTGATAAGGGTGTCAGCAGCAATTACATCCAGGGCCAGAGCATTACAAGCTGGGCGGACCAGTCTCCGAGCGGACGCGGTTCGGCTTCGCAGGTAGGTGATAACAATCCTGCCTATCTCATTTCACAAAGCGGGCAGAACTGCCATCCGGCCATTTTGTTCACCGGCAAGTCTGTATTGACGGCACAGGTTCCGCTGGCGGGTTCAAGCGGCAGCACGATCTTCCTGGTGAGCCGGTCCGATAATGATCCATCGGACGGTGGGTCTCACTCATCACATGCAGCATTGTATTGGCCAGAGAACGGAACTTGGGGGCTCATTTACCTGAGTCCATTCCAAACTCACGTCGCCTTTCGGTTCGGGACAGGGCAGGCCAACAATGCTCCTGAGATCCTGCGGGCCGGCACCGTGGGAGCAGATTGGACAGTGACAACGGCTTCACATAATGAAGGGGTTGACTCTTTGTTCATAAATGGCAAGCAGGCTGGCAGTGTTGCTGGGCGGCAAACCACGCTGGCCAACTCGACCGGTGAAGAACTTCTGGGGCAAGGTGCGGGCAAATCCTTTTTCAATGGGCAGATCAGTGAGGTGCTGGTATACGATCGAGCGCTGAGCGACAACGAGCGGCAAGCAGTGGAGCGGTACCTTATCGGCAAATACGGCTCATTCTAAACCTTTGGCCAAAGCAGTTGGCATAGCATGACTGCAAACAGCCAGCCTTCATCCAGCAGGGCTTTGATCGCATCCTTGCAGATTCTGGGTGAGCGCATACGTAGGACAATGAGCGCTAGGTCTTCCATGAACTATCGCTCTTTCCTCGTCCTGGCTGGCAGCCTGATTGCACCATCGAGCAACCTCGCCGCTGCACAGGCAGATGCCAGGGATTTCCCATCGCGGATGGGGTTGCCACTCGATCAAACTGCAAGTCGGGGAATTGTCACACGCGATCCATCCACCATCGTGAAGTGCAAGGGTGAGTTCTGGGTTTTCTACACCGGAAAAGGAATACCGTCCTATCATTCAAAGGACTTGCTGAAGTGGGAAGCAGGCCCGCCGGTATTCGACAAAGCGCCTGCGTGGATTGCGAAGGAAGTTCCCGGTAATCAAAATATGAATTACTGGGCTCCTGACGTCATCCATCTCGGCAACCAATATCTGCTGTTCTATTCTGTTTCCTCTTTCGGCAAAATGACTTCAGCTATTGCGCTTGCAACCAGCCCTACGCTTGATCCAAGTGATCCTGCTCACCAATGGACCGACCATGGGGTAGTAGTGCAGTCGCACGAAGGTGGCGACTTCAACACCATCGACCCTTCTGTGTTTCAGGATGATGATGGGTCCTTATGGCTGGCATTTGGTTCTTATTGGAGCGGCATCAAATTAATTCAACTCGATCCAAGAACGGGTACGCGGCTCCAGCCGGAAAAGCCATTCACGGCTTTGGCATTCAACAAGGCGATTGAAGCTTCCTGCCTCTTCAAACACAACGGCTACTACTATCTCTTCGTGAATTGGGGCTCTTGCTGTCAAGGAGTCAAAAGCACCTACAACATTCGAGTTGGAAGAAGCCGCACGATCACAGGACCATACCTGGACAAAGACGGGAACGACATGATGAAGGCAGGAGGAAGCTTGGCGTTGGGCAATCATCCTCCACTGATCGGCCCTGGCCACGCGGGTTTTCTGAATGATGGAGGACGCTCCTGGTTCACTTCAGACTTCGAAGGTGATTCGCGGATGAATGGCCAAGCGACTCTCGCCATCATGCCTATCAGCTGGGAAGACGGCTGGCCGCGCATAACAGTCGTTGACAAGCAATAGGCTTTAGGAGGAGAACCGCTGTGTTATTTGCCGATGCAAAATGTCGAGAAGATGCGGTTGAGAATGTCATCAGCTGTTGTGGCGCCAGTGACGGCATCGATCGGCCGCAACGCGGCATATAAATCGAGCAAGATCATCTCGTGGGGTATGCCGAAGCCGATGGCGCGATCGGCGTTTGCGAGAGCTTCGGCACTTTCCCGAAGAAGTGAGGCGTGACGCAGGTTTGTCAGGCTGCCGCTTTCCGGTGCGTATAGGCCTTGGGGCGCCAAGGCAGTGAGAATCGCATTTTGCAGTTCGGGTATACCCTGCCCGGTCAGCGCGGAGACCGACAGTGCTCCGAAGCGATCGTCATTCTTTGTGTTTTCAACGACGCCATCAATTTTGTTGCGAACAAGGAGCGGATCGCGATTTTCTAAGCTTAGGAGTAGCTGTTCGTCGGCCTGCATCCAGCCCGTTATACCGTCAAAGACCAAAAGCGTAAGATCGGCATCGGCCATAGCGGAATAGCTTCGCTCGATGCCCAATGTTTCGACCAGGTCCTGTCCCTTTCGAATGCCGGCAGTATCCACCAAGCGCACCGGAAGACCACCGAGCGTGGTGGATTCTGAGACCAAGTCGCGAGTGGTACCGGGGATGTCGGTGACGATGGCGCGATCTTGTTGAAGAAGACGATTGAACAAGCTGCTCTTGCCAACGTTCGGGCGGCCGACTATGGCCAGAGTGAACCCCTGGTGGACCAGTCGCCCGGTTCCATAGGTTTGCAGCAGAGCTTCCAAGCCCTCCTGCAAAGGATGAAGCCGGTGCTGCAACTCGGCCGGGGTAGCCACAGACACGTCATCCTCCGCAAAATCGATGCCGGCTTCCAGGAGCGCGATCAAATTGAGCAATTGCTCCTTGAGTGGAAGAATGCGCCGGGAAACGGAGCCATGCAGTTGCTGCGCAGCCACACGCGCCTGATAAAGCGTAGTGGCAGCGATGAGGTCGCGCACAGCTTCGGCTTGCGGAAGGTCGATTCGGCCATTGAGGTAGGCGCGGAAAGTAAATTCTCCCGGTTCAGCAAGCCGCGCACCAGCGCTCAGTGCCCGTTCCAAACAGAGTTGAAGAACCACGGGTGAGCCGTGACAAGAGATTTCGACGACGTCTTCTCCCGTGTAGGAGCGCGGCATTTCAAAGAAGGCTGCAACTACCTCGTCTACCATGTGGCCGTTCGCATCGACCAGATCAGCCCAATGATTTCGCCACGACGTCCAGCTGCTCCCGTCTCCGCCCGAAAAGCGGAAGCGCAGCAATCGACCGGCAACGTTCCGGCTTTCGGGGCCTGACAAGCGAACCACACCCAACCCGCCACGACCGTGCGGTGTGACAAGAGCGACAATTGTGTCGCGCAAGATCATTGTGGATAGGAGGATAGACTATGGGTGATCGCCCCGGGGACCACGATCATTGCCGCTCGCAGGGCGACGCCCGCCACCATCACGACGTCCGCGATTGAAGGAGCCTCCACGATCGCCAGAGCGTCCGCGAAAACCACCGCCGCCTCCAGCATGGGTTGGCCCAGATCCGGGGCCACCTCGGGGTGGGCCAAAGCGGGCCGGCAATGCGGGTGGCGTAGGCATATCGGCAGGAATGATGACAACAGCGCGAGCCGGGCCGCTTCCTACGCTTTCACTGCGAAGTTCCTTCTCATCACGCAAAGCCAGATGTATGACCCGCCGCTCGCGACTGGTCATCGGATTGAAGTGGAAAGGAACGTGAGTCCGCTTGACCTTGTCCGCGGCAGCCAAGGCACTGAGACGCAACTCCTCGACACGCATCAGACGGTAATCATTGGCGTCAAATGAAAGAAGCGAGTGGTCTTCTGCCGGCAGACGAATAGCTTCCATGGAGAGGTGTTCCAAGGCCAGCAGAAGCTCTGCCCGGTTCGCCAGCAACAAGTCCAAATCGGAACCTTCGAAGATGACCGTTACATCAGGGTTCTCTACTTCCGGATGCGGATTCTCGGGGGCACTCAGAGAATAGGCAAGGTCGAGGCCAGCGTGCTGAATGACATGCGATAAGAAACCATCCAGTTTCGGCTTGAGCGAATCGACAGTGTATTTCATGCGGAGCGAGCCCTATTTCGTCCTCTTCACAGGCGCTTTCCCAACAGGAGCAGGGGCGGCTGAAGGTGAGGGCATGAGCCGGTTGATCAGGAGTTGTTGGACGATTCCCACCAAGTTGCCGGTTAACCAATATAGTACAAGTCCCGCTGAAGCGTAGTAGAACATGAAGCCAAACATCAGCGGCATGAACATCATCATCTTCTGCTGGTTAGGATCCACCCCGGCTGCAGGGGTCATACGTTGCGTCAGAAACTGCGTGACGATCAGGATGATGGGAAGCAAATGGATTGGAAGAGTTTCGGCCGAGGACAGATCCGTTACCCACATCCACGGAGCGTGACGCAACTCGATGGCGATACTGAGAACCCGATAGAACGCGTAAAAGAAGGGCAGCTGCACCAGCATTGGAAGACACCCACCAACCGGATTGACGCCCTCCTTTTTGTAGAGCGCCATTACTTCCTGGTTCTGCTCAGCCTTCTTTGGATCATTGATTTTGACGTTTTTATAACGGGCGTTGATGGCCTGGATCTGCGGCTGCAATCGCTGCATTTTGCGAGCTGATTTAAGCGAGGAAAGCTTCAGCGGGAACAAGGCCAAGTTGATGATGAAGGTCACGATGATGATGGCCCAGCCGTAGTTGCTAGTCCAATGATCGTTTGTCCAATTCAGCCAAAGAAAGAGGGGCTTGGCGATGACGCCGAAGAAGCCCCAATCCACAATCTGGACCAAGCGAGGGTTGACGGCGCGTAGGACATCGACGTCCTTTGGGCCAACAAACAATGAAAGATCGTTTTGCGCGCCGGTTGAAAGACCGGTGCCGACGTAAGGCTGCTCCTTTTCATCGCTGGGACCTTTGAGAGAGTCGCTGAATGTCCGAACTTCCAGAGCCGCATTGTCTTTAGGCAAGGCAACCGCCGCAAAGAAAGTGTCTTCCAAACCGGCGAACGTGTAGTTGCCAGAGTCAGTTACCGGCCCATTCTTGGCATCTTTGGCTGTTTTCGTGACCAGCTTGTTGGCACTCGCATCGAAGCGAACGGTGTGGCTGGTCGTGTATGCGTTGCGCACGCGCAGGTCGCCGAATCCGCCACGCCACATGAGGAAGTGCGGAATAGGCGAACCAGATGCTGCTTGCACTGACGAGCGCAGCTCAGCGAGGTAGCTGTTCTTCGTGAAGGTGAAGCTTTTACGGATCGTGGTATGACCGTCTGAATAGTCAAAGTCCACACCGGTTCCATCCGGGGCTGCAGCAGCATGATACAGCACTGCATTGGGATCAAAAGAAAGCTTCTGATCCTTCATTTCAATCGAAAACGGCAGCGGCAGTTTACCGCTGCCCGTCAAGTCCACTAATTCAAGCGGCTTATTTTCGTTGTCCTTGAAGTTTTTCAGAATCCAGCTTTTGACCGTGCCACCGCGGTTGGTGAAGACGATGTGATAAACGGCTGTGTCGATTTCGTTCGTGGCCTCCGTCGTTGCCGCCGTTTGCGCTGCGGGCGGACCATTTTGGCTTGTTCCTTCAGAAGTAGCCGGGGAGGGACTCGATACCGGTTTTGTCGCAAGCGCTGTTGCGGCTGCTCCCGTTGCAGGTGCCTTTACGGGCTTGGGACCAGGTGCCGGCTTGAAAAGGTATTGCGATGCCAACAACACCAGCATCATGAGCGCTAGGGCAATGGGCAGGCGCTTCTCGAACGACGGTGGCTGCGGGGTCAGACCACCTGATGAATTAGCCATAAGTAAATTCCAGGATGTACCAGCGGCTTCCGTCGCGCGCTTCGTTGAAGCGCACGCAGCAAGGAAAGCCATTAAACAACGGGATCATAGCCGCCTTCGTGAAAGGGATGGCATTTGAGAAGCCGCTTCGTTCCAAGCCAAACTCCGGCCACGGCTCCATGCCGGGCAACTGCCTCCAGCATGTATTCGGAGCAGGTAGGACGGAACCGGCAAGCGGATGGAAGAAGAGGGGACACTGCCGCCTTGTACGTCCGAAGCACGAAGATCAAGAGTGTTTGCATCGGGCGAAGACTCGTCCTATCTCACGGCACAGATCATCAAAGGAGGCTGTCAGAACGGTACGCCTTGGGTTGAACACATACTGCCAGTCAGGAGGAACATCCGCCAACTGGCGACGAACGGCTTCTCGCATCCGCCTTTTGATTCGATTGCGAACTACAGCTTTACCCAAAGCGCGGGGCGTAGTAAACCCGAAGCGGGCTTCCGAAGGCAGACTGGAATCGCAAGACAAGCAAAACGCGACAAAATAGCGGCTTGTCATACGTAAGCCTTCCTGGTAAACATGCTTAAAATCAGACGATTGAAGAAGTCGTCTGGACCGAGGCAGTGACAGCGGAGCAACTACGCAGGCTTACTTCGCGCCGCGTACGACGCGTTCATCACTGACGGTCAACTTATGACGTCCTTTGGCGCGCCGGCGCGCCAGAACGGCCCGACCGTCTTTGGTCTTCATGCGCACACGAAAACCATGTGTCTTGGCGCGATGGCGATTGTTCGGCTGAAACGTACGTTTTGGCATAGGAACCTTTCCATTCGTTCAGCTGATACCGGAAACCTGATTACGCAGGGAACTCCAAAGGCAGGTGAAGCGAAAGCAGACGCACTGCTGCCACCACTGAACTGAAACCACGATTATAGCGCTCTTCAGGATTTACCTGTCAAACCGTGATCAGCGGTTCCTAAATCAATCACACCTCATTGCGGCGGTAACGCTCAACTAAGTGATCACAGGCGCGTACGGTTAACGCCATCATCGTTAATGTCGGGTTTTGACAACCGGACGAAACGAAGGCAGAACCATCCGTCACAAGAACGTTCGAAACATCGTGGAGTTGATTGTAGGCGTTGGTCACGGATCGCTTCGGATCATCACCCATTCGGGCGGTACCCAGTTCGTGGATGGCCATGCCTGGCTCGGCGACAGTGGAGCGAACCGCGATGTTTTTCACTCCCGAAGCTTCCAGCATCTCTGCGGCGGTAATTGCAGCATCTTCATGCATTGCTGTTTCGTTCTCGCCGTGGGTCATCGAAATGTGCAAAGCGGGGATGCCCCAGGCGTCCTTAAGACTCTTGTCGATTGCGACAAAATTCTCATCGCGGGCCAGCGATTCACCAAACGCGCCGAGAGAAACACCATACGAGCCTTGCTTCACAGCCTTCTTATAAGCAACGCCAAAACCTTCTGCGTTGAAGTCGAAGTCCGGCTCGGCGCCACCCTGAAAACCATAGCCGCGAAGGAAGCGCTTATGAAGATCCGTCTTGGACGTATTACGGAACCGAATCACATAGATGCCGTTGGCGCGATGCGGCCCACTCACGGATGGCATGTCCTTTTCGTAACCTGTCAGAGTTCCACTGGCACCCGCACCGGTGCTGTGATCCATCAAGCCGCGCCCAAGCAGACCGCTTGAGTTACCGAGACCATCGGCATGCGTTCCTGTGGAAGAATTCAACAAAATGCGCGTTGATTCCAGCGCCTGCGCGCAAAGAATCACCGCCTTCGCACGAATCTCCTTCGTTTGCCGGGTAACACCATCCACAAACGTGACGCCCGTCGCCTTGTTGCTGCCGTTGTCCATGTTGATGTGAGCTGCAACAGCATTTGTGATCAACGTGCAGCGTCCGGATTTCAAGGCGTCCTTCAATGTTGTGAATGGACTGCTGAAGTAGGAGAAGGTACTACAGCCTCGCTCGCAAGTTCCGCAGTAGTGACAAGCCGCTCGGCCATTATGATTTTTCGTGATGATCGCCGTGCGGCCGATGGTCACAGTTCTTCCGAACTTCTTGCCAATCTGTTCACGCATGAGCACTTCGCCGCACGTCATCTTCATGGGCGGGAGGAAATGCCCGTCCGGAAGAGCAGGATTGTTCTCCGTTGCACCGCTAATACCGACATAGTCTTCGACAATGTCATAGAAGGGAGCGACATCCTTGTAGGACAACGGCCAGTTTGAACCGTAACCATCAAGCTCTGCAGCACGGAAATCAAGATCGCTTAAGCGATAGCTTTGCCGCCCCCAGACCAGACTGCGACCACCTACGATCCGCAAGCGCTGCCAAGTAAACGGCTTGTCCTTCGGCGTGCTGTAAGGGTTTTTGAGATCGTCGACAAACCAGTCGTAGTTATATTCTGTGCAGGCATAGCATTGCGATTGCACCGGCCTGGATTTGAGCAGGTCGCGAGCGCCGATATTGCGATTTGGCAGTTTAAAGGCCGGCATGTGCTCCGTAAATTCTTTAGGAGACACGTTGCGACCAGCTTCGAGCACGGCCACTTGCAAACCAGCCTCGGACAGCCGCTTTGCCGCCCAACCGCCAGTTGCTCCAGAGCCGACGACCACTACATCGTAGGTTGTGGAAAGAGGATCGCTCTGAAACATGTTATGCCTTTGCTCCATTCACTGATCCGTGCATCCCATCGTGGCTCGATTGCTGCTTTTGCATCCCATGCTGCCCATTGGCGCCTTCGCAGCCGGTGAACTCACCATGCGGGAACACACCATCCCAGCCAAGCTCTTTCATGCCCTCGGCCGAGTTGTAGTAGGCAGTTGCAACCCACTGCTTCAGATTTCGGAAATGTGAGTAGCTCTCACTGCCAACTGCTGCTTCGCCCCAACGCGATAAGGAATGCGGATAGGCCATCAAGTGCAACAAATCAACTTGCGATGGCTGGTCCAGGTAAACGAAGGCTTGCTTATAAAGCCGCATACTTTCGCCGTCAAGATAAGCCAGACTCGCCAGGAAACCACGTTGCGTGTCTTCCCTTTCGACAGCCATAAACTGGTCCAAAAAACGGTTGACCAAAGCATCTTTGGCACCTGGGGTGTCCGTGGCAGGAATAAGCAAATCAGAAAAAACGATGAGCGTACGATCCTGGTGCTCATCGAAAAAGGAGGGCTTCCATTCGGGCCTTGCCAGATTTTTGGAAGCGTCATAGTTGGATGGCCGCTCCACTGCGGAAGCAGGCACAGTGGAGAATACGCCCCCGGTCGTCAGAAGAATGCTTTGCAGAAGCGAACGGCGTTTCATAATCTTGTTTCCGGCAGCGGTCGAGTCTTGAAGTTACGGATGGCCCTTCGTCATAGGTATATCCCACTTCATGTGACCTTGTTCAAGGTTTCGCAAGCATCAAGTTGTGAACGGTCTTCCGTGGCTTGGAGCAACGTGGCTCGTCCACTCAAGATTGGCGATGTTTGGCTTATTGGGTCAAAGGGATCGAGACAGCCTTGCCGGCGCCTCGTTCCGCAATCCACAGCGTGTCTCCCGCTGGTTGAACACCGGTTGGGGTATTTAGTCCGTCCTTGAGGACTGTGACTGTTCCCTTGTCACCATTGACAGCAATAGCCGATATTTTTCCACTGCCATTCTCTGCCACGATCAACTTTCCATTTGCAGCGCGCATCCCATCCGGTCCCTTGACGGGCTGGTCCATCCAGATATCGATCGGCTGCTGTGCTTTGCCGGAAGCATCCACGGGAATCCGATACAGATTGTTTGAGATCACATTGTTGACGTACAGCGTGCCATCGAGAAAGGTGATGCCGTCAATGCCTAGCAGCGCTTTGCTTTCCAGGAAAAGATCAGCGCTTGTCGCACCGGCAGGCAGCTTATAGATCCTTGCATTCGCGGTGTCTGATATGTACAACGCTTTGTCAGGGCCAATGGCAAAGTCATTGCAGACAGTGTTGTCGCCAGGCAAATTCCAGCGAATCTTGGGGGCGCCGCTTGCCAGATCGAAACTTCGAAGAGCAGTGTGTCGATCAGCCGGGGTCTTTCCGGGCACAGGAGTCAACTGACAAGTCCACAAAGTACTCGTCGCACCGTCGGCCAACATACCGAAGAAGAAGGTACCCGGGCCTTCTGCGCTGGCATCCACGAACTTCTCAGCGGTTTTTCCGCCAGGACGCACCTTGTACACAAATGGCGATGAAGCGCTGCCAACGATCAAAGAGCCATCTGGGGCGACGGTAAGGCTTTCAGGTTGAGATTTCGGATCGGAGATGAGGACCTCGGCACCGAAGGCTGAGCAAGTGAGGCTAGCCACAAGCACCGTACTGGCAAGCAGCCCTTGTAGCGAAGCAATTCGTATCATTCATTTCCTCCGATTAGCATGATCAAGCAAAGCACAGCCCTTCTGTCGATTCTGGCGCTCATGATGGGAGGCAAGGGAATCAAAGAAGAAGGTGCCGACCCAGTATACAAGCGAAATCGGATGGGACGGGTTGCGTGATCAACCTGACTGTTGGTCCAACATACTGAATACAGGATGAAGAGGACGCCGCAACGAACCATTGCGATCATCGGGGGTGGTGCGAGCGGAACATTGCTGGCATTCCAGCTATGGTGTCAGAATGCGGACCTACGTATCCTGCTCATCGAGCAACGGACTGCTCCTGGGCTGGGACTTGCCTATTCCACTCCGAGTTCTCGACATCTCTTGAACGTACCGGCAGGTAAAATCAGCGCTTTGCCGGATGACCCAGATCACTTTCTGAGATGGCTGCAGACACACGACGACCCCGAAGCGAACCCTGATACATTCGCGCCCCGCACGATCTTCGGTGACTATCTGCGTTCCTTGCTTGCCTTAGCAAACGGCGTGGAGCATCTGCAAACCACAGCGGAGGATCTCCGGCTGGAAGAGAATGGTGCTCTTCTGATCTTGCGTAATGGACGCCGGGTTTGGGCAGACCGTGTTGCGCTGGCACTGGGGAACCTCGAGCCCAAGCAGTTGCCCGGGGTTCATCCCGATCTGATTGCTCATGGGATTTATCAGAACAATGCCTGGTCTTCCGAAGCGTGCTCAAACCTCGAACACAATGCGCGTGTGATGTTGGTGGGAACCGGGCTTACCTGCATCGACGTACTTCTTCGCTTGCGCGAGCTTGGCCACAAAGCAGCAGTCACTGCCTTATCGCGGCACGGCCTGCTCCCAACCAGACATGCGCCTCACGACAGCCTTGGACAGCCTGTTCTGTCTGCTGACACGAAGCAGAATACCTGCCGGCAGCTACTCCGCCAGTTGCGCGACGCCTTGAGCTCGGGTGTGAGTTGGCGGGCAGCCATCGACAGCCTTCGTTCGGTCTCGAATCCACTCTGGCTCGCTTTGCCTTTGGCTGAACAAAGGCGCTTTCGCAGACACTTGCAACGGCGCTGGGATGTTCTACGGCATCGCATGGCACCAGGGATTGCCCAAACGATCGATGACGAATTGGCAGCCGGATCGCTGAAATTAGTGGCCGCGACTGTAGTTCGGATGGATCCAAACAACACGAAGCAGGCCAAAGTTCACATTCGCAGTGATCGTGGTAACAAGACGGTGGTCGCAGATCGGATTATCAACTGCACTGGTCCTAGTTTGGACTACAAGAGTGCTGATTCGCCTTTACTGCAGAGCTTGTTTGCTCAGGGTTTGTTGCTGCCCAGTCCATCGGGTGTTGGCTTGTACTGCGATCAGTCTGGTGCCTTGATCACGGCAACAGGGCGCATTTCTAAAGTTCTCTTCACCCTGGGTCCAGGGCGGCAAGGAACCTTGTTTGAATCCATTGCCATACCCGAGATCGCGCAACAAGCGACTGAACTTGCGCTTCAGATTGCCAACACTTAGCCTTATTGGAGCCAGAGTCCAAGTATTACCTTTGCGACTTTATAGGGTAAGTGGTTTGCTTGGTAAGCCCTTTTGCTCAGATTCCCGACCTCTATGGCCGATAAAGCCTGTGGGAGGACAGAAAATATGCTAGGCATTCTTGTAGAACTGCTCCATCAGGCTCTTCGCAGCGTTTGGGGCATCTAGGCCCCGGCGCTTTTTGGATCTCAATACCGGTTCCGCGCCCCTTGGGATTGTTCTACGGGTACTTGCGTTTGAATACGTTCAGTGCCGTTGAACAACGCGAAGGGGCGCCATGGAGCCCTGCCCATTGAAGGCTTTTCTGTGCAAGATCTGTGTTAAGGATTGGCTAATCCAAATTGCAAGTAGCATCTGATCAGGAAAGATTTCCGCTTACTCTGTAGTACTTAGCTCTTCAAAGCAAACCTAGTCCGATTGACCTAGTAGGTCCATCAGGATACGCTCGTGAACACTTCGGATATGGATGTTCCTGTTAGTTGGAGCTTCGTTCCGACAAGCGTGCTCAATGCACTCCCGCTTGCACGGAGGCATTCTTGACGCTTGAGGAGGAATCATGCGCGGTCAAAGGGTGCCCAAGGTCAGTTTAGGGCTGCCGGTTTTCAATGGTGAGCGTTTCGTGCGACATGCCATTCAGAGCATGTTGGACCAGACATTTACGAATTTTGAGTTGATCATCTCGGACAACGCCTCCACGGATGGAACACAGGAAATCTGTGAGGAGTTTGCTGCCCGAGACTCTCGAATCCGCTATCTTCGCCAGGAAATCAACACGGGCGCGAAGGCAAACTTCAACCGAGTCTTTGAATATTCGCGAGGTGAATACTTCAAGTGGGTGGCTGCCGATGACGTCTGCGGTTCGCGCTACCTCGAATTGACCGTTGCCGCGCTTGAACAAGATCCAGGGGTGGTTCTGGCGCACACGGAAAGTCGCACAATCAATGGCAAAGGTGAGATTGTTTCCCCGGAGGATATGGCTAAGCAGGTCATCTTCGACGAGGGCATTCCAGTGCGAGTCTATCCGGCTGACCGGGAAAGGCACATTGATGACATTCGGCCGCATGCACGCTTCCAGGAGATCCTGCTAGGCACCCGCTGGTGTTTTGAGATTTTCGCTTTGATTCGCCGGCAAGCGATGCTCCTGACCTACCCTAAGGGAGACTACTACGGCTCCGATAAGGTGATGCTGGCACAGTTGAGCCTGTTAGGACGCTTCGTTGAAGTACCTGATCTGCAGTTCTTTCGGCGGGCCCACCACGGCAATTCGACCAACATGAGTGTCAAAGACCGGGAAAGCTGGAGCCGGTCTGCCCAGAAGCGACCAAAGCTCCCGACGCAGTTTCCTTGTTTTAGTGGCTATATCAAGGCGGCGCTTGCCTTACCGTCGAGCTCATCAGAACGGCTAAGGTGCCTTCGCGTAGTGGCCCGGTTTGCTTTGCGGCCCAAGCGCTACCGAAATCTCGGTTCCGAGATGGCGAGCTTTCTTCGAAAGCGTAGAGTGCAAACAAAATTTCTATCTGCCTGGTCGACACAGGTGAGTAATTCCACGACTCAGCCCCATTCGCACTGAGTGCTGGGGTCTCAGTCAGGGAGTCGCCAAGCTAGCGATCTTGCAAAGGGTCCGCGTCGCCCGGTGAGCCGGATTCCTGCTCGGGAAGTGCCAACAGCAGGCAGGTACCGACGATCATCACCGTAAACAAGGCTGCGCTTCCCAGCGAGCCGGTATTGAGAGTGCTCAGAACGTAAGCAAAAAGCTGCTTGACCGTCTGTATGTCCATAACCAGCAAGTGCGGCGGCCGGCTAAAATTCTCAGGTAATTCCTGATGGACCCAAGTTTTCGCTTAAATCTGCCCTACGCCGATTGTGCTTCCGCTTGCTTTGCTGGATGAGCAACTGAAATGACGGGCCGTCGCTCTAAATCTTCCCGCCCGGTAAGCGTCGCTGTGGGACTATGCGCCGGCTGTTGCCCTGACAGAGAGTCCGCCAATGCCAGCAGTTGTCTAACCAGATGATCTCGGTCGGAGTAGTCGATGGTAATTTGGCCTGCTTCGAAGAAGCGAAAAGAATCGTTCAATCCGGCTGCATCCACATCCAGGACGCTTGTAAGCCCAACTGCGCACGATGAGTGGAAACATTGACAGAATTCCCGCTCCAATCCTTGTGCTGACGCCTGCCGACAATCGTCACTGCAGAACAGTTCGCCATCTTCAACTGAGCAATTGCAAACGGCCATTTGACACTTGCCGAATTTGATCATCAAAGCCTCCGTATGGTCTTCGGATCGATCGGAGGCAACGAGCGCAAGTCCCATGAGCGGAAGACAGGTTGCACGTCCAAACTAGGACGGCCCCTAGCGTTCCTCGCTTCACCATCATAGCTACACTCTCCGGATCACAACAAGAAGGAAGATGGCCGGCCTTCCCCGCCGCGCTTGACCTGGTTTTCCTAGCTAAACTGGTGAAATCATCTTTTTGGCACAATCTGAGATCTTGCGACTGCATTCACCGACTCACAGCAAGCAGGTTCACCATATTGCGAGTTTCATAGGCAGCAGAAGGCCCAAATCCAAACACAATCTCAGAAACAAGCGCAAGGAGAATGGATTGTAAACCTCCATGTTCCTCGATTTAGCATTCGAGCAAATTGAAGCAACTCCGCCAGCGCCATCCAAGCCTACTTCGCAACTTCGTTCCCTTCAGATGTTCAGTTACGCTGCCGTGCTTCTGCTTGCCTTGCTGAACATCCTGAGCTTGCCTGTTTTTCCTGCCCAAGACAGCCCATTACACAGCTACTATTCACAGGTTTTCTCGCAGCTGCTCGTCCACAATCCGCTGTATGGAAGCGAGTATCACATCAGAAGTCTTTTTCCGCCGTACAGCGCTCACCTTTATCTGCTTGTGCTGCTCAATTTCGTCACGCACAACCAACTTGTGACCGAACAGATCGTAGCGGTTTTGCTGATCATCTGTAATGTCGCTGGTTTTGCGCGCCTTCTTCGCTCGGTCAACCGCACGACCTGGATGCCGCTTGGTGTGTGCCTGCCCTTTTTAGCACCTTGGTGCATGTTCATGGGGTTCTCAAATTTCACCTTTGGCGTGGCTATAGGACTGTTTGCGTATGGCTATTGGTTAGATCACGCGACCAAGAAGTTCGGTGTCAAGGAAGCGGCAATTTGCTGTGCCATGACATTTTTGCTCGCGGCGATGCACCCCGTTACGCTAGCGCTGTTCTTCTTGGCGGCTGGACTTTACCTGCTTTCTCAGATCGGAGTGAGCAAGATGTTGACGCCGGACCGATCGTTCGGAAGGCTTGCCTGGGAGCTGAGATTCCCGGCAGTGTTTCTGGCGGGCTCCGCCTGCGCCGGCTTTCTCTGGATCAGGCACTACATGGAGAAGCAGGGAACGCAGTGGCCGCTGCCGGATGGAAGCGAACTCTTGACCCGCGTCTGCTCTTTCCTGTCATTAAATGAGATCTCACCGTTCATGCCGCAGTATTGGTACACACTTCCGGTTATGTGTGTTTTCCTGCCTTGTTTGTGGTTTGGCTATCGAGCATTGCGCGCCCGCAAAACAGATGCGAAAGTCGTCGCACTTGCCGCCAGTGCCATTGCTTGCTTCCTGATTTACATGATTGCGCCAATCCAGTTCAACACTGGTTATCACTTCTATCACCGGTTCTCGATCTTCTCAATCGATCTTTTTCTGATTCTGGCTGGGGCCTGGCTTGGACACGAGCGCACCTGGAACAAGATGGCTATTGTTTCCACGGCTGTAGGACTTATGACGATCGGAGCACAACGCGTACAGAGTGCAGACGCAGTTCGAAGAGATCAGCCTGCCTTGTTGGCCGCACCGTTACCTGCCGGCTCACATGTCGTGCAGCTTCGGTTTGGTTCGTATGCCAGCAAAGAGCCATTACGCTATACACCCGCCATGTGGGTTTCTGCCTATTGGTGTTCACGAAGTCACGCCATGCTGATGAACATGCCTTGGGCGCAACAGCCCTACTTTCCGATTCAATCGAACAATGCCCTAGACACGATCCCTCTCGACTGTGCGCAACTCTACTTGAAGGCAATCAAGCGACACTCACCGCTTCCACTTCAGCCGGATGCAATCGTCATAGAGTTGTCTGCAGACCATGTCGAAGATCAGAACACGGCAATTCAGTCTTTGGAGCACGAATACGGTTTCCACGCCCTGCCGGGTGCAAACTCCAGCTTGCTCCTTCTTGTCCGAAAGCGTTACCGGACCTCATAGCCGGTCTTTCCGACAAACAGCTCAGGGATGCTCGCCACTAAACCGAGAATCAGTTGGATGTTCGCGCTTTCCGGTTTCCCATGCCTCGGCAGCACGGTCAGCCAGGCCTGCCCGTGTGGCAGCGACAGCGAAGCCATAGAGCGCGTCAGGATTTCGCGGCTGCCCGCTTAACACTAATGAGAACTGGGCCAAAGCCCGTTGGGGTTGCTTTTGTTCGAGCAGCAACTGCCCTAGCTTGATTCGTTCCGCTGGCCGGTCAGGTTCAATCTCAAGAAGACGTGTCAAAGTGGCGGCAGCCTCGACCTTGTTGCCTGAGTCCAAATAAGCTGCCGTCAGGCTGTCGAACACCTCCATATAGGTTGGCTCAATTTGGAGCGCAAGACGAAGTTCTCCTATTGCTTCGTCGAGATGCTTTTCCTTTCGTTGCAGTTCGCCTTTGTCGAAGGCATCGACTGCTGCTCGAATGTGCCTTCCTGCCAAACTGCCTAGTGGCGGCCGATCACTTCTAGCGGCAGCAAGCCAGGCAGGCAAAATGATGAGCGTTGTTGCAGCCTTGCCTAACTTCGCGCGCAAATTACCTGAACGCTGCCCGGCTTTGCAGATGGCATTACTGCACATACGTTCTAGGGCTTTCAAATCGCAAGCTGCGCTCATTCGCGGTTTGCAGTCTGGATGCCGTATCCATCTCCGTTCCAGCAATTGAAGGGCGGTGTAGCTGCGTATAGACCTGGGACAACAGTATATGAAGGGCGGGATCTTGGCCAGAAGACGACCGCAAGGGCAGCAGAATCTGCAAGGCGCTATCAGCCTTGTTGAGATGCAACAAAGTCCGGGCTAACGATAGCGCCACAAAAGGATGTATCTTGCTTTGGCTCCAAGCGAGATCCAGATAGGTTTCAGCTGAGGCCCAACGCTGTTCGTTGAAGTCGAGCAGGCCAAGTTGCTCGGCAGCTTCTGGATTATGCAGATCGATAGCATGAGCTTTCAGCAGGTTAGTGCGAGCGTCATCGTTTCTGCCACTTTTAATTTGTGCCTTTGCCAAGCCAATCAAAGCCGGGATGAAGCTCGGCTCGCTGTAAAGCACAGACACATATCGCTTGATCGCACTTTGCGCATCCTGTTTGGCAAACTGCAGATCAGCTTGAGCAACCTGGAGCAGGACGCTATTCGAACTTCCACCTTCTGCCTGTGCCAAATTCTGTTCTGCAGTTTCGGTGTAGCCAAGTTCGATCAGCTGCTCAGCAAACGAATAGGTGATGTCCGCTCGGGCCGGATTGAGTTGATGAGCTCGGCTCAGCCAAGCGAGTGCTTTTGATCCCTGCCCTAAGTGTCCGAAATCGAGCCCGACTCTGAAATAGGCGTCTACATGATCCGGGTGTTTGTCGATGGCCTCAAAGTAGTCTTGACGTGCCAAGTCGAACTGCTGCAGGTGCGAGTGCGCGAGACCGAGGTTGAAAAACACTGCATCGTCACGAGCATCGGCAGGAATTGCATCCCAATAGCTGATTGCTGCCTTGTACTGCGCGGCCTCCGCCAGAGCACTTCCTGTTGCAAAAAGGAGCGCCGGCGTCATTGTGTTGGGTGGCAGATCCTGTTGAAGCTTTGCGGCCTGGCCGGTGTGAGCCAGAACCTGTGCATACCAGGCCAGCAAAATCGGCTCATTGCCAATTGCAGTACGGTCACCAATCTGGTCGAATAGTTTTGCGGCTGCGGCCCAGGAACCGAAACCGACATAGGCTCCAATCAAATAACGCCTGGCAGTCACATCGTTCGGCTGAAACGCGAGCACTCGCTCAAGCTGGTCAGCTGCTTCCTTCGGCTTTCCATGGCGGAGATAGATTGCACCGAGCTGCTGTCGAATCTGAATCGATCCAGGCTCCTTCTCGAGCGCTTTGAGAAAGAAGTCTTCTGCAATCGCTGCATTGCCAAGAAACTCGTTTGTGATCCCGCTGAGTGCAAAGAATTTTGCCGATTGCACACAGTCGGCAGGCACACCTTTTAGCTCATTGGAAGCCTGTACGGCATCGTTTCGGCTTAGGGCATCAGACACAGCTTGGAAACTCGAGTCACAGGTCGCAACCGAGGCGAATGCCACCAACGAAAGCATTAACACCAACATTGAAGCGGAAAGAACCCGTTCCCTGGCCTGAGTCCCTTGTCATCTTAAAACAGGAGCCTTCGCCAGCATTGGGTCATCCTGACAATCAGCGGTTGTCACTCGACGAGATCATGAAGTCGTGGTTACTGTGCGGTGTCGTTCCGTTTTGCTGCGCATAAAGGAGAAGCGATGAATCTCGGTTTTGGCCTTTACAAACACATGCTAAATGCATCCTCGTACGCCTTTGCGCGCCAGCTTGGAGCGACGCATGTAGTCGTTCATTTAATTGACTACTTTAAGCAAAGCGACTCGTCGGGTCTGCCAAGCGATCAACCGGTCGGGCATTTGGATGGGTGGGGCTACGCGGGTGATCCTGAGCGACTGTGGAGCGTCGATGAGCTGTCATCGATCAGGCGTGAAATCGAATCGGCTGGATTGATATGGGAAGCAATCGAGAACTTCGATCCGGCGCATTGGTACGACGTACTCCTTGATGGACCGCGTAAGAAACTGCAACTGGAAGGACTGAAAACAATGATTCGCAACGTCGGGAAAGCCGGCATTCCGATCATTGGGTACAACTTCAGCATCGCTGGCGTGGCTGGGCGTGTGAGCGGACCCTATGCCCGGGGTGGGGCGACCAGCGTTGGGATGGATGGCCCTGTCGATGCTCCAATCCCGAACGGAATGGTTTGGAATATGCGGTACCTTGCCGCTGCAAAACCTGGGTTTCTCCCGAACCTAACAGCTGATCAACTCTGGAAGCGCTTGGAAGATTTCCTTGAAGAATGCTTGCCTGTGGCGGAAGAGGCGGGAGTACGGTTGGCTGCTCACCCGGATGATCCTCCCATGCCGACAATGCGCAATCAGCCGCGACTCGTTTACCAACCGGAGATGTATCAAAGATTGATCGACCTGAACCGCAGTCCTTCCAATGTCCTGGAATGTTGCGTTGGAACTCTGGCGGAAATGCATGGCAAACAGGACGCCTATCAAGCGGTCGATGAATACAGCGCGCAGGGACGTATCGGATACGTTCATCTTCGCAATGTGCATGGCAAAGTTCCCTATTACAAAGAAACGCACATCGATGAAGGTGACTTGGACATTCTGCGCATCATTAAAACCCTCTCCAAAAATGGATTTTCAGGTGTAGTCATTCCAGACCATGCTCCGCAACTGACTTGCGATGCTCCCTGGCATGCAGGTATGGCCTTTGCTATGGGTTACCTCCGGGCATGCATGAACGCCGTTACGAAGGAAATGAATGTCGTTTCAAGTTAGGCTGCCGTTGTCACTGGCAATGGCCACTCAATCATAATGCGCCACCTCTAGAGTGATGGCGTAATTGATT
>JASVWD010538318.1:0-11654 GCA_031763745.1 Pionus menstruus
GACCCAGACGATGCGTCCCTGCCTTCGCTTCGCCATCTGCTTCGCAATGCCCTGCGTGAGCAGGAGAGGTCCGATGACGTTCACCTCAAACTCGTGGCGCATGTTGCTGGCGGGGATGTCCACCACAGAGCCGCCCTCTAGAATTCCGGCATTATTCACCAGGATGTCGATGTTCCATCCGAGGGCCTTCCTGCGGTCGCCCTCAATGGTGACGTCGAGCTTCTCGACCTGCACCTTCAGTCCCTTTGCAGCGACAACACGCTTGAGAGGCTGCACCTGTCCATAGATTTCTACGGCGGCGATGACCTCGAAGCCTTTCTCCGCAAGCTGCATAGCCACTCCATACCCGAGACCGGTTGCCGCGCCTGTAATCAAAACCCTCTTCATGACAGCTCCCTTAAGTTCTTCGTTCTCCGCCAAGCAAAGGTGATCGCCTGGTGATCTGTTCCGGCTCTTGCTGAGTCTGGGTCACGCTTGCAGACCTCAATAGCGAAGGCCTTCGTATCTGTAGATGAACTCGCAGGAGCCGCGCTAGGCCGAAAGCTCCGATTGTTTAGCCCAAAGCTACGAGCACACTCACCGTCTTAACTCCTCGTTGTGTGATAGGTCCTGGACGGACCTCTACGTTGGTTTAGAGTCGTGGAATGCCGCCGGACCATGCCGTCGATCGGCAAGCATCTGAGACGCCCGGCGAGGCGGTGCGCCTGGCTGCTCGACTCACACCGTTGGAGGGTTACAACACAACCATCGTGGCCGACCTTACGGTGTTACGACGGAGCAGATCCACACCGCGGACGCCTATCGCGTACGAGCCAAGCCTCATCTTTGTCGTTCAAGGGAAGAAGATCGACTACCTGGGTGGAACGAGACTGGTCTACAACTCAAATTCGGTGATGGTGCTCTCCGCTCCCATGCCGCTGGAGTGCGTTGTTGAGGCGAATCAGAGCAAGCCCCTTCTTTCTGTGGTGGTCCGCCTCAGGAGAGAAGTGGTGCTCAGCATCGTTTCGAAGATGCGCGAACCGGACCTGACCCGCCAGACTGCCCCTCAAGCCATTCTGACCGGGACTTTGAACGCGGAACTCGCAGGTGCGCTGGTACGGCTACTTAAAGTAGCCATCTCGCCCGAAGACGCACGGGTCCTTGGCGACCAGGCGGTTCGGGAACTCATCTACCTCGTACTCAAAGGGCCAGGCGGCGCGGGTGTGCGTGCAATGGTGGGCACTCACGGGTCGTTCGCCAACATTCTTCGTGCTCTTCAAGCGATGCACGCCGAATACAACCGCCCTTTACTGGTTGCGGACCTCGCGCGGCGTGCGGGCATGAGCATTTCGACGTTTCACTTCCACTTCAAGCACGTGACTGCCACGACGCCGGTCCAGTACGTGAAAGCGATCCGCATGCATCGAGCACGCGCGCTATTGCTCGATTCGGATGCTACGGCCGGAAGCGTCGCCACAGACGTCGGCTACAAAAGCGCGTCACAGTTCGGCCGCGACTACAAGCGGTTCTTCGGGGAAGCTCCAGCAAGGGGAGCGGGCAGATTTAGCAAGAGCGACACAAAGCGCCTCACTGGCGGCCGACAAGTGAAAGAAAGTAGAACTTCACCGAGCCGTGATTCATAGTGGAGCATTTGTGCAAGGCCTGCTGCTTCGAGAGGGAACTTTCCAAGCTGTTGCATCTGACAGAACTCGTACTGTGAGGCCATCTTCTAGTTGGGTCGTGTGGAGGTCAATCCATGTTTCGCATGAGTAGGCAGTTCTCTGTTGTCGCTTTGTTCAGTGTATGTGTCGCGTCTACCACCAGTTTTGTTCTTGCTCATTCGCATGCTGCAACTCTCGGCAGCGCAGCGATGTCGGTCCAGTATGAAACCCACCTTCAGCATGATCCTGATGGCGTTGGGAAGTTCTACATGGGGAGAGAAATCGCCCAGGTTATGGGTCCGGGAGGCATCGAGTGGTTGGATCGGGACCAGCGCGAGACCGAGGAACACCCGGCTCAGGTACTCAGCGCCCTGAGCCTTCATCGTGGCGACATCGTAGCCGACCTGGGAGCAGGTTCAGGCTATTTCACCTTCCGTATGGCTCCCTTGGTCGGCGACACCGGCAAGGTGCTGGCAGTCGATGTCCAGAACGCGATGCTGCAGACCCTCAGACAGCGTGCCGCAGCGATGAAGACGAGAAATGTAGAAGTGATCAAGGGTACTGAGACAGATCCGCACCTGCCGCCCAACGCTCTCGACCTCGTCCTGCTGGTGGATGTTTATCACGAGCTGGCCTATCCGCGCGAAATCATGGAGAAGGTGCGTGCCTCGTTGAAACCGAACGGCCGCGTCGTCTTTGTCGAATATCGCAAGGAGGATCCAGAAGTCCCGATCAAGGAGGTGCACAAGATGTCCGTGCAGCAACTCGAGAAAGAGATGGCCGCCGTGGGACTGATTCGCAGACGTACAATCGAGACACTGCCGCTCCAGCACATCGTCATCTTTGAGAAGAAGTAGTCGGATTACGCGCTCTCTCGATGCACATTTGGGAAGCAAGGAACATCGAGCCCAGCCACAACAGGATGTGTCAAAAAGTGCCGGTCTGCTCATGTTCCCGCGACGTGCACAGCAAGCGGAAGTCTTCCTGGTACATCAGGGCAATCCCTTCCGGGCGCAATGTAACGAAAGAGTCTGGACGTTGCCAAGAGGCGAGTTCGGCGTTGATGAAGAAACTTTGAGCGCGGCGCAACGTGAGTTGCGCCTTCTGCTCTCACGGAAGTCGCAGCTTTCGATATTCCGTTGGCGAAGAACCAAAGGCTCGTCGAAACGCAGTGGCGAAGTGCGACGGGTTCCCGTACCCACAGTCCAACGCAACGGAGATTACGTTCGCTCTCGGCTGTAGCAAGAGCTCTCGACCGTGCTCCATGCGCATACGCGTCAGCCTCTGAAACGGGGTTTGATCCCAGTAGGCGCGACAAAGACGAATGAGACGGAAGACAGTACATCCCGCTTCTGCAGCGAGCTCGCTTAGGGTGAGCTGCTTCGAGAGGTTTTCTCGCATGAACTCCTCGACTCTTTGAAGACGCTTCATCTCACCTCCTTGTGCAACATGCCGCACCTGCACAGATCGACCCGCCAGAAGGTGGATCGCCAGAAAGCGAACAGCACTTTCTGCATAGATTTCCGGCGCGCGATCCTGCCCAGCCTTCCAGATTGTCCTGAGGAGGGAAGACACGAGGGGATCGGGAACGCTCAGTCCGTCGGGGACACTGCAAAAGCCTGGAGCGAGCTCATTCAGTTCCTCTCTGGCAGAGGCTAGTGTCTCCTTCGGGATCACGAGATGAAGCGTTTCGTGCCTCTGCTGGCCTCGCCAACGTATACGAGTCCCGTTTTCCGGCGCAGTCATCGCCAGACTCCCCGGGACGTGGAAGGAGCTACTCCACCTGCCATGCGCGAAGCTCTCGATAAGCGTGTTGCCCTTCAGAACAAGGACGATGTTGTGATCGGACAGCGGAGGCGCCTCAAACAGATCAACGACTTCTGGATGCTCGTAATGCCGTACTAAGATCGACCTCCAACCCTGCTCGAGGCTGCAAAAACGGAGTCGTCCCGTGAGTCCTTCGGACGCGCGTAAACTCTCGATCATTTCCTCCACCTCAAGCACCGAACCAGCAGTAGCGTTGGTAGCGATTCTAGTGCATTCTTCCTTTCTCGGCTTCTTGGTACGCCGCGGCCTCTTACTCCTGCAATCTCGCGAGCACGCTGAAATCTGAAGGTTGAGCGATCAAACGTGTACGAATAGCCTCGAAACCGAGTGAAGAATCTGAATTGTCGTGTGGGGGTCTATTGAGGGCCTATGACGCTGGAACAGCTTCAACGTATCGCCTCTTCGGAACAGATGATCCCCGGCGCTCCCGTGGTGTCTTCGCGTGCAGTGTTGATAGATGCTGCTCGTGAGCAGGTGTGGCGGATCCAAACCGACATCAGACGTTGGCCCGAATGGTATGCCTACCTGTCTAATGCAGAGATCGACGGTTCATTCAACACCGGCGCAAAGCTCAGCTACGGCAGCTTGTTCAAACATCGCCTGCGGATCGCGAAGATCCGAGACCAAGAACTCGTGACGATCTACGGCAAGTACATGGGCTTTTCCGGTGTGACGAAGTGGCAGTTCCAGGATGTCTCTCGCGATAAGACGAAGGTCACCTTTACGGAATCATCATCGGGGTTCCTGATGTCAACCCTGTATAGCAGTGACAAACTCGCGGAGCATCTCGACGCCTGGTTGGCACATTTAAAGAGAGCGGCGGAGGGCTTTTAGCGCAATGGAGAGCCGGACTGTGGTCACGAACGGTATCAATCTGCATTTCGTAGAGGAAGGCACCGGGCCGGCCGTCTTGCTCTGTCATGGCTTCCCTGAGACTTGGCGAAGCTGGCGGCGGCAGATCCACGCGCTCTCCGAGGCGGGCTTTCGTGTGATCGCGCCGGCTATGCGAGGCTATGGTGGATCTTCGAGACCCGAAGAGCCTGCTGCCTACTCGATGCCGCAGATAGCAGCTGACCTTGTAGGCTTGCTTGATGCTCTAGCCATTCAGAGCGCGTGCATTGTCGGACATGACTGGGGAGCAACGGCAGCCTGGAACGCCGCTCTGATGCATCCCGAACGATTCAGTCGTGTAGCTGGGCTGAGCGTGGCGTACATCCCGAGAGGAGCCGTCGACCTTCTCGAGCAGCTTCGGCAGGGTCACGAGCACTTTTACATGACACTCTTCCAACATTCTGGGGCGAACCTCGCGATGAAGTTGGATGTGGCACTCACGCTCAAGTACAACTACTACACCGCATCCGGAACGACCCCAGAGAAAGACCGCTTCCATCCATATTCGTCGGTTCTTGGGATGTTGACGATCCCGCCGACAGAGCTTCCGGCTTGGCTAAACAGCGACGATTTCGCGAGCGCCGTCAGCACATTCAAAGAGACCGGCTTTGAGGGCGGACTGAACTGGTATCGCGCGATACCAACCACCTTCAGCGAGATGGCGGCTTTTCAGGATGCCCCAGTCAAGCAGCCGTCCCTCTTTCTCTATGGAGCAAAGGACGCCATTCAAGAATGTACCCGTCCGTGGATCGATGCTTTGCCTCACAATCTGCCCGGGCTCGTGGAAGCTCAGGAGATTGGCGGGGCTGGCCATTGGCTTCAGCAGGAAGCTCCTGAAGCTGTGAATGCCGCGCTCCTGAAGTTCTTAAGAGCGTGAGAACAGTCTTGTCGTCAGGAGAGCCGCATGCCGTCGGTGTTCATCACGGGAGCCAACAAGGGGATCGGTTTGGAAGCAGTGCGCTTCATTGCTTCTCAGGGCGATCACGACATCGTCATAGCAGGACGCACTCCCACCGAGATGGAGGCTGTCGCCATAGAGCTCCGCAAGCTTTCAAATCGGTCTGTGATGACCGTGGCGCTCGACACCTCGTCTATGGAGTCGGTGCGGCGGGGAGCGAAAGCATTCAAGGAGCTGCTCAGTCGGCGCGAAATCAGCCGTCCATCCTCACTCATCTTCAACGCTGGTATGCAATCTCTTCGTGCCCCGGAATACACGGTTGATGGTTTCGAGCGCACCTTCGCGACCAACTGTCTGGGACACTTCCTGCTCCTCAACGTGTTGATCGATGACTTCTGCGAGGGTGGCCGCGTTGTCTGGACGGCAAGTGGCACGCACGACCCAAATACGATGGACGGGAAGGTCGTCGGTGGAGTAGCACCTCCCGATGCTGATGCTCTGGCAAGCACCGGCAAGAGTGGTAAGCCGTTGCCGGGCGGCGTGCGTTACGCGACTTCGAAGCTCTGCACGCTCCTGTACAGCTATGAGCTCGAGCGGAGGCTGCGCGCCGCTGGTGCAGCTGTAAGCTCGATTGCCTACGATCCCGGATTCATTGCGGACACGGGACTGGGGCGAACCGCTCCGCCGTTCATGCAATGGATCTCCAAGACTTCGTTTTTCAGAATCGTGTTTGGGTTGCTAGGGGGCACCGTAGGCGATCTTGCCTTTTTCAGGCGGGGGATTAGGGCGCGTGGCCATCGCCTCCGAGTACATGGATGCAGGAGGCAAATACGTGCAATCGAAGAATCACCATCTAAAAGAAGCGAGATCGTCCCCTACCTCGCACAGCAAAGAGGACGCAGCCAAGCTTTGGCTAGCGTCGGAGCGACTGGTGAGGCTCCAGGCGGGAGAGCAGGCTCGAAGGTTACAAGGGGAGCTGCAGGCTACTGTGGTCAGCGATAACAACAAACAACTTTGATGGGCTCTGCCGGAGCAAGCCAAACTTTCACCGGCCACCTGAAGGTAATTGCGGCCGCTTGTGGACGACGGAAACTCTCGTCCAGCGGAACGAGTTAGAGAGAAGGAGGGCACATTGCAAACTCTGAGAGTTGGGATCATCGGTGCAAGCGCAGCAAGGGGCTGGGCGAGCGTTTCGCACGTACCAGCGGTGAAGGCTCTCGCAGGTCTAGAGCTGGTGGCAGTCGCAAGCGGCGACCAGAAGAAAGCCGATGCTGCGACCGCCGCGTTTGGTATCGCAAGAGGCTACGCGAATGGTTTTGACCTGATACGAGATCAAGACGTCGACCTCGTCACGATCGCCGTAAAGGTGCCGGACCATCACGAACTCTTCCTGGCTGCTGCAGCCGCGGGAAAACACATTTATTGTGATTGGCCGTTGGGCAGGAACCTTGCCGAAACGGAAGAGTTGGCGATGGCGGCCAGGAAGGCCGGCATTCATGTCGCTGTCGGACTCCAGACCCGGGCGAACCCAGCCGCAATGCAGGCGCGTTCCTTGATTGCGTCAAAGGCGATCGGCCGCATCCTGAGCGCTCGTGTTCTTTCCACGACGGCGGCCTTCGGCAGTTCAGTGGAACCGGCGATGGCCTTTGCCGAAGATCCTGAGAACGGCGTCACTCTGCCCACCATCCAAGGTGCACACACGCTAGACCTGACCATCGCCTTGCTTGGAGCGTATTCAGAACTGGGCGCACTCACGTCGACGCAATACCCCGATGTAAAGATTGGTGACAGAGCGGAACACGCGAGACGAACGACGCCGGATCACATGCTGGTGCAAACGCGCCTCCAGGACGGAGGCGTTCTCTCCATCGAAGTGGCGGGAGGCCGGCCGGCTACGGATGTCACTTTCGCGATGACCGTTGTGGGAGACACCGGCGACCTCACGCTGGAGGGCGGTGCCCCAAGAGGATTCCAGTCTGGCAAGTTAACACTTTCTCTAAACGGAGTGCAGCAATCGGTCATTGAAGGGGAACTCACGCCGATACCCGACGAAGCGCAGAACGTCGCTGGACTGTATGCAGCGTTGCGCAATGACATCAGCGATAGCACCGAGAGGGCGCCTGGAGCCGACCACGCTGTCCGCCTTACTCGCTTACTCGACGATGTCATGGACTCCTCGCAAACAGGCAGCCGGAAGCGAGCGTCGGACTGGCCGGAGTGATGAAATCTTCCATCACTGTTGTGCAGCCCAGCAGGCTGCTTCTACCAGTGGTGCCAGCTAACGCTCCTTCGTACGATTGAAGATCGCCACTAGCTTCATGCTGGGTAGCTATGCTAGATTTCGTTTGCAAGGAATAAATCATGCATGGTGCTCTACCAGTCTCACTAGCTGTGCTCGTTGCTGCTTCGATCATCGTGATCGGGCTGTTCTACATCAGCGCTCCGCAGCGGATCGTTGGCGGGTTCGGGCTCGCTCCACCGTCGTTCGACAGCAACACGCGTTCCTGGCTTAGGACAAAAGGCGTTCGGGACGTTGCTTCGGGTGTCGTCGTATTCACGCTTCTCCTGACTACAGATCACCGTACCGTTGGCATTGTTGTTCTGGTTCTCGCGCTTATCCCATTCGGTGACATGTCCAACGTTCTGGCGTCCGGCGGAAGCAAAGCCACAGCTCTGTCTGTGCATGGGCTGACCTGCCTCGTCATGCTCCTGGCAGGCTTCTTGCTGATCTCCGTCTTCTGAACAGATCGAGGGTGGAACAGGATGATCCGAACGTCGCTTAAGGAGGGCTGGTGCGTCAATTCGAACTAAGGACCTACCATCTTTGCACTGAAGAAGCAGCCGTTGCCTATCTGCCGCATTGGATACGCCACATTGACAGCCTTAAGCTCTTTGGCGTGGAGACTCACGCCTTCTTCTCCGCGCCCTCCGCTCCGCGAGACGTAGTGGCAATCATCAGCTTTGCGGAGGATGCCGACCCGGAGGCGGTCACGCAGGACTACATGCAAAGTGACTCGTTCAGGGAAGACATGACTGGCTTTGACGTGTCACAGATCGTAAGCGTCGACACTCTTCTCCTCGTTCCCGGGATGGGGTCGCCCCTAACTTGATGATCGATTTCTGTCGGTGTCCTCTGCGCCACTGAATTGAGAACCAGAACGATTCGTTCTGAAGAGACTTACAGGAGATGTGCTGTGCATCTGCTCAACGTTGCTGTCGTCGTCTTGGTGCTGTTGATGGTCGGCTCGGAGCTCTCGGTATCCGCGTTCACGAATCCCAGCGCCTGGCGTCTTGATCCCGAACCGCAGGCGATCATGTTGAGTCACTATGCGGCCGTCCTTGGAAAAGTCATGCCGTTCTGGTACGGCGTGGATCTGCTACTGCTTGGGACAGAGACCTGGCTGTACAGGCATTCCCAAGGCTTCGCTCTCCTGCTGATTGCCACTTTCATCTGGTTTCTTGCGACACTCGGATCCATTCTCTTCCTCGTACCGCTGAACAATCGGGTGATTGCTGCGTCACCCGGCTGGCAAGCTGCTCATCGTTCTTGGGACAGGAGACATCGCGTGCGCATTGTCGGTCTGGCACTTTCAGCCCTTCTGTTTAGCTATGTAGTTGTTCGCTGAAGCTTGCGCTGAGTGAGCGCCAGCCCACCTCTACTTCAACTGACAACAAAAACAAGGAGTGCAACATGGAGACAACGTCGGAGCAGTACCCGCCGGTACCAGCAGACGACCTTAGCCGCTCGCTCACGCTGAGTCGGCTAGATGACGAACAATCTCTACCGCACATCGGTGTTGTAGGGGACACCTACACGATCACCGTTCCAGGTGCAGCTACTGCCGATCGGTACTGCGTGATTGACATGCACATACCGCCGGGTGGCGGTCCGCCGCCGCACCGTCACAACTTCGAGGAGTCTTTCGTCCTGTTGGAAGGAGAAGTGGAGGCGACCTTCCGCGGCGAGAAGATGACGGTGAGAGCTGGTGAAACGCTCCACATCCCGACAAACGCACCTCATCAGTTTAAGAACACGTCCTCGCAGCCTGTCCGTCTTCTCTGCATCTGTTCCCCGGCAGGGCAGGAGAGATTCTTTGCAGAGATCGGGATACCTTTACCAACGCGCACGACTCCGCCGCCTCCTGAGAATGCGGAGCAGCGAGAAGCATTCATGAAAAAGGCGAAACAGCTTGCTCCGAAATACGCTACCGAACTGCTTAAGCAAGCATGACGTCTGACCTTTACGCTTGACGCTCGCCTACGCACTGGCCCAAAACGGGGCGGCACGCTCCTACCGAGAGTCGTTCCCACGACTTCTAGCGACGCTATACTCGTTGAGCATGGCGACACAACGGATTGAAGAGCGGAAGGCCCGCGACAGGCAAGCACGCCGAACGCAGATTATCGCTGCAGCTCGGCAGATCGCCGGGTCGGAAGGGTGGCCAAACGTCACCGTGAGAAGGCTGTCGGACGAGATTTCATACAGCCAACCAGTGCTGTATTCACATTTTTCAAGCCGCGACAGCATCATTGCCGCGGTCGCGATCGAGGGCTTTAGCGAGATCGGTTTAGTTTTGGAAAAGGCACGGCAGAAGGGTAAACGCGGTAGTGCGGCCGAAGCAGTCGCGAGCGCCTATCTTGACTTCGCGAGCGCTACGCCCTCGCTTTACGAAGCGATGTATACGCTCAATTTGAGCGTACCGTTTGACGAGGCTGACACGCCTCCTGAGTTGCGCTTTGCGTTCAATCAGATCTCGGGTCTCTTTTCTGAGCAGGGCGCGAAGGCACCCGTGCTGGCGGAACTGTTTTGGGCAAGTCTCCACGGCATAGCGGAGCTGACCAGGACCAAGCGCTTTCCGCCGAAGCGACAGAGGGAGCGCATACGACTACTGGTGGAGATCTTCGGCGTTGCACTCAACGGAGATGCGAAAGACTAGTCGGCGATCTAGGCAGCAGCCTCAACCACTCCACGCTGTGGCCTGGCTGGCGAGTGCATGTATCCGGTGAGATCAGCTTGCTTTCAGAAAAAGCCAACGAAGGTCGTAAACAGGCCTTCCTCGTTGACTTGGCCGTAGGTTCTTGCGGTCGCGAGATCAGCGCCATCCGCAGAGTGAAGAGTAATATCCGCGAGAAACTGGTGATGGTGGAAGGAGAATGCTTCGAGGGCGAAGTACGCGCCTGGTCTTTGCGTCACGAATCCTTCCACATGTGCTGTGAGTTCCTGAAGTCCGTGACTCTCGGCGTTCGGCAGCAGAGACACAACATCTTCTGTCACCAGCGATTGCAGGATGCGTCGCCGCCTTCTTCTCCCAGCTATGCTGTAAGTCTCTAGATATGCTTCATACTTGACTTCGACAATTTCTTTCGTCATTGCTCCTCCTTGAGATCGTTCTACCGCTCGGCTCTCAACACGATCCGGCTGCCCCAGAAATCAATGAGTTCTGGAAACTGCATTTGGGCAAGCTGCTCTTTGACCGCGGCGACTTGAGAATCGCTTTCGAGCACGAGTTCCCAGGACAGCAAGCGCGCGTCCGTCTGCTTTACCGCAGTCGCACTCTTCGCCCAGGTATTCAGTCCGACGTGATGGTGGTAACCGCCTGTCGAGATGAAAAGGACGCCTGGATAGCTTGCGTGCACGATGTCAAATCCTAGGCCTTCGCAGTAGAACCGCCGCGCCTGTTCAAGATCATCGACGTAGAAATGGATGTGGCCCATCACGGTACCCGTCGGCATACCGCTCCAGGGGCGGTGAGTCACAGCGAGCAGTTCGTGGAAGCGCAGAGGTTCTGCTCCCAGCTCAACCTCGCCGTTACGGTAGGACCACTCCGCCCTGGGCCGGTCGGCATAGATCTCAATCTGGATGCCGTCTGGGTCCACAATATAGAGAGCCTCGCTGACGAGGTGGTCCGATGACCCAAAAGGAAAGCGCCAAGCCTGAAGATGCTCCACGATGCTGGCAAGGGCGGCCCGAGACGGCAGGAGGAGCGCGAAGTGGTACAAGCCGAATCGCGAGCCGCGCTTGATTGGCTTTACCTCTTCAATCTCCTCCAACTCGATCAGCACGTCATGAGAACCTTGCGCAGTCAACGACGCGAGTCTGTCCGTGCTGCTGGCGATGTGGAGCCCCAAGACACCTGCATAGAACGGCAGAGAGCGGGAGAGATCCGAAACGGCAAGGCGCACACCGCCGATCTTCGTCGCTGCGGGTAGAAGCTCAGCTGACATAGGTTCATCCTCCTGAAGGTTCGATCGCTGTCGACACAGGCTTACGCGCCGCCAGCGGTCGACGTGACTAGCGGTGAAGTGCGGCTGCAATCGCTTCCGAGAGCGACGTAGTCGGACGACCGATGAGCTGCGAAAGGTCCTTGGAAGCTGAATACAGCTGTCCCTCTTTCGCC
>JASVWD010547138.1:0-11637 GCA_031763745.1 Pionus menstruus
GCAAGCTGTGAACTTTGCCGTTAATCGTGAGCGACATGGGAACGCTGCTGCCGGCTGGCGCTGCTTCGGGCGGAGTGTCTGCCAGGGCCTCCCGAGTTTGCAGCGACAGCGCTGCGCCGGTGCCGAGAGCAGTGGTGATTACATCCCTTCGTGTGGGCTGGCGGTCAGAGCTCGTTTCCGGCACAACCGTGTTTGTCAGTCGCGTTTCTTCCATCTGGCGCTTGTTCCTTTTCCGAACAGCCTCCAGTCTCTCAAGTTTTGGTCAGAAGCTTTCGTCCGTCAGAAGAATGGCTGCTTGCACTAAGTAGGCCGTAGCGTGGCTTCATTCCACCACCAGAACCCGGTACACAGCCCCGCAAGTCAAACAGCCACGCGGGCCGTCATACCTTCACATCGAGCACGGCCTCGGCAATCTGGCCCAAATAGCGACCGTTCGCTTTGACATCGGCGGCAATGGCCATTCGCGGCTGTCCGGGCTGCCAGTTCGACGGTACTTGAATGCCGATCGCAGCTGAGCCGATCTGACCAGGTTCAACAACGAACTGCACCGTGGCGGGCTCCTGATGCCAGCCGCTGGGAAGCACTACCTGAGCTGACACCTTCATTGCTTCCGAACGATGATTGCGTACCTGCAGCTGATAGCGCAACGTTTGTCCCGGTGTCACTGTTGCTTGATACGGAACCAGTTGCACCCAGCTGGGGTCGATTCCTTCGTTTGTGTGGCGGCCTGCAATGAGCGTTCTGAAAAAGTCATCCTGGCGTGCCATCTTCTTCTTGAATTCTTCGGCTAATTGGCGATCGATGAGGAAGGGATCACCGTGACCAGGCGCGATGATATTCGGCTCCCAATCCAGTATGTTTTGGATCGATTGCAGATAATCGCCCAGTTTCACCTGGTTGCGGTAGATCAAATTATGCCGGATCTGGTTCGGCTTATCGGCATCATGAAAAAACGCATCACCGGTGAATGCGATTCGGGCACCATCAATGGTGGTAAATAAGGCCATCTGATAGTTCGTATGGCCGGGCGAGTGCATCGCTGTGAAAGTGAACTCTTCCCACTGGAATGTTTCCCGATGATGCAGGGTGCGATCGATTTCAAGTGGCTGCCCATAGATGCACCCCAGATTGCGGCTGCGCGGATGCTGCAGGATATCTATGTGATTTTCAAAGGCCCAGATCTTCGTTCCATAACGCTTCTTCAAATGCGGAAAGCCGTGCAGGTGATCATCGTGCATGTGTGTCGGAATCGCGACATCAATGGACTTCAGCCCATAGCGTTCCCGCAACGTATCAATGCTGTGCTCGATAAAACGGAAGTGATCGTTCACCCGCACAGCGTCTTTGAACGCCAGAAAGAAGTTCCAGGAAGCGGCACCATAATCGATGAACAAGCCTTTGCCACTGTCGCTGATAATGGCGTAAAACGAGGACGTCGGCAACGAGTGTCCAACTACATGCGGCGTCAACAAACGCGGCTCGCTTTCAAGCGTAAAGCCTAGGCCAGGATGCCAGAAGTGGTACCAATTACGCAGCTTCGCGATCGTTTCCTGCATGCCCGGGAGAGGATCGGGAAGTGGCTCGCCATGCGAAGGACACAGCAGATCCGGCTTCAACTTGCTTAGTTCCGCTAAGGAGTAAGCCGCCAAATCAACGCCTTCATGCTCGCCGTAGTAATACTGCAGATCGTAGAGCGTTTGCACTTTGCCGGGTGAATGCATCAGGTCACCGCTAAAGGCAACACGCTTACCATCGATGGTGGTCACGAGCGTGATCGATCCAACCGTGTGCCCCGGTGTCGGCTGGACCAGAAATTCGAACGATCCTACACGAGGCTTCGTGTAATCAGCCAGGACAAAAGCAACGGGTACGTTTTGGGTCAGCGTGAAGAAGTCGTTGCGAACCCAATACTGTTCTAAAACTTGCCGGTTGCGCCAGAAGTTTTCGGCATCTTCAAAGAGATACCGTTCATGTTCAGGAACGGCAATGGGAATACGTCGCGCAACGGCTAACTGGTCGCCTTGTGCCTGATCACGATGGTGATGGGTATGCAGAACAGCAACGATCTGGCTCACGCCAAGCGCTACCAGATGCGGCAGAATGGCACCCGATCCGAAATCAATCAGAACAGCCGATGGACCGGATCGAAGGACGTAAACGTTGCAAGTGTCTTCGAAGAGATACAGGTTGTCCGAAAGCTTTCGCAGCTGCTGGCTTTCCGGATTCAAGGCCGCCGCAGAGGAGCCCACACTCGCTGTCCCCAGAACCGCTCCACTGCTGGCAGCCATGCCGGTTTGCAGTATCCTGCGCCGCGAAAAGTGAGAAGGATCAGGCCGGTTCACATCGCATAGTCCCACAATGGACCTCATTGCTTAGCAGACGGAAAGTACTTTGGCCGCAAGGAAGACTGCCAGGGATCGTAGGCCTTCGCAAACGCAGCGCGCCGGCCGATGGTCGGATGATCTTCCAACCAGAACTCAACGAAGCGGCCGGGATTGGGATCGTCGAGCGAAGTCTCGCCCAGTAGGTCAAACGCCTGCTTAGCCGTTCTTTGCGGGTCGGCCACAATGCCATGAATGGCCTCTTGTCCGTATACATCGGCTGCATGCTCGTGATAGCGAACGACGCTATTGCCGATGGGTTCACCCAACGCGGAAAGCACGGTCACCACGAACAGCAGCACCGGCAACATGCCCCAATCGGTCTGCGCAGGAATGCGCCAGTGCGCTCCAAACCGATGCAGCAGGAAACGCACGATCCAGAAACCTAGGTAGAGGGTGAAGAACGTAGCAGGAATGCTCAAAAGGAGACCCAGCAGGATGTGCCCCAGCACGTAATGTCCAGACTCGTGCCCGAAGATAAACAACACCTCGTCCGCAGTGCCCTTCTGCAATGAGGTGTCCCACACAACAACGCGTTTGGAAGCACCAAAGCCAGACACGTAGGCATTTAATGTGGTGGACTTCCGACTCGCCTTCATCAGAAACATGCGCTCCGGTGGAATGTTCATATGACCGCGCTTCGCCACTTGTTCCAGTTGCCGCACCAAGTCGGGATGGCTGCGGACCAGTGGTTCGTACTGGTTGAAGAGCGGCTCGATCCAATAGGGCGAAATGAATTCGCTAAAGAAGATCAGCGGAATGAGGGCAAAGGAAAACACCAGCCACCAGCGTTGCGGAAACCGACGTACGATGAGGAACAACAGCATCGCAAGCAGTCCGCCAATCACCCACGTCAAGAGAAACGATTTCCCGCGATCCGCAAACCAACTGCCCCAGCCTTGTACCGACAACTTGTACCCAAGCGCCAAATGATGCGAGTACAAAGCAAGTGGCAGATCCAGCAGCGTGGTTGCTCCCAGGAACAGTAGTAAGAAGCCGTAGCCTTGCAGCCAGCGGTTGCGCGTCCACGCTGTCGCACGATCCCGCATCCAAGCAATGATCCCGAACCACAACAACAGCGCGAGTTGCACGATGCTCCAAACGACATTGATGAAGTGCGTTGTCACTTCGATCTGCGTCAGTTGTCTGGCTTGAAGGAGTTTGTCAGGCGGCAGTTGGTAATCAGGCAGGTTGCCATGCAACGGGGCACTGGCAATTTCCTGTGCCGCGTATTGATTCGCAGTTCGTTCCGCCTTCGTTTCTGCTCCTGGCAACGAACCGGAAAGAACAAGAAGGACGGGAAGGAACAACCGCAACAGGAAAGAGAGCGACAATCTGTCGGAAAGACTCTTCCTACAAGCGAAATGCTACCAGCGAATCGCCAGCCGGTGAGTAATCGGGAATGCCGAAGCCACCCGCAGCCACAACAACATATTGATGGCCGTCCGGTCCACGAAAGCTCATCGGAACCGATTTCGCACTCGATGGCAGATCGGCCTTCCACAACTGCTTCCCAGTTTCGGTATCGAAGGCATACAAAGCAGGGAGGAGCGTTCCACCCATAAACACCAGGTTCCCCGCCGTCGCGATCGGGCCACCCAATGACAGCGAACCCCATTGCGCTGGCAACTTGGCGCCCAACTGCCCAAGTGGAACCTCCCACTTCTTGTCGCCCGTTGCAGCGGAGATCGCCAGCAGCGTACCCCATGGTGGCGGCGTGCAGGGAACGCGTTTCGGGCTTAGCAAAATCCGCCGCATCATGCCATACGGCGTGCCGTGTTGCGGTGCCAACTCCCAATCGCCATCCAGCTTGCGATTGCGTGACGCGCGCAGGTTCTCAAAGTCAGAACGTGGAATCAATCGCACTTCCGCAGCCAGATGATTGGTCGGCAGCACTAATAGCTGATGAACCGGATCATAGGTCATGCCGCCCCAGTGCTGGCCGCCTACATTGCCAGGCAACTGCAACGTGCCTTCGAGCGAAGGCGGCGTAAAGATGCCGCCCGTGTGCAGTTTGCTCATCTCGTCGTGACACCATTTGCGGTCTGCCTCGTCGATGCCGAAGGCGTCGTCCGCTGTTATATATTGCGGCGAAACCGGACTAGGCTTGATTGGAAACGGCTGTGTCCGCGCAGTTTGTTCCCCCGGCACATCGCTTTGCGGAACCGGTCGTTCTTCGACACCGAACACCGGCTTTCCTGTTTCGCGATTGAGAATGAACAGATTGGCTGTCTTTGAACCAACCGCGATGGCAGGAATGCTTGTGCCATCTGCTTGCCGCATGTCGAACAAAAGCGGAGGCGACGCGACATCGTAATCCCACAGATCATGATGAACCGTTTGGAAGTGCCAAACGGGTTGCCCGGTTTCGGCTTGAAGCGCCACCAGCGAGTTGGCGAACAGATTGTTGCCGAGACGCTCCCCGCCATAGTAATCCGGACTGGCGCTGCCGGTCGGCACAAACACAAGCTTGCGTACGGGGTCGACGGCGATGGCGGACCAGGCGTTGGCTGCTCCGGTCTTCTTGGCACTATCGCCCTTCCAGGTCTCGGCACCTACGGCATGCACATCCTGTGGAATGGGGTCCCACGTCCAACGCAACACACCGGTTCGCGCATCGAAGGCACGGACTTCGCCGCTCGGCTCATCGGTCCAGCTGTTGTCTTGAATGCCAGAGCCCACGACCACTAAATCCCCGACCACTGCCGGTGGCGCAGTTTCTTCATAATCCGCAAAGCCACGCGGCTGGATGCGCAAGCCTTTGCGTAGATCAACGATGCCGTGCTCGCCAAAGTCAGAACACGGCTTTCCAGTCCCGGCATCAAGGGCAATTAAACGCGCATCAATGGTGGCAATATAGATCCGTCTACTGCCACCGACAGGCTGCCAGGTGGAAACGCCGCGATTGGCAAAGTCTCCATAGCCTTTGTCTTTGGGCACCAGCGGATCATAGGCCCAACGCTGGCTACCGCTAGTCGGCTCCAACGCGAGAACACGCCCTAACGGCGTGCTGACAAACAGCGTGCCATCCACATAGAGCGGTGTCGCCTCAAACTGCGTTGGCTTTGACCCACTTGCTGGCGTATAGCTGTCGCCGGTGTGAAACGTCCAGGCAACATGAAGCGACTGCACATTAGAACGATTGATGTCGGTCAAAGGAGAAAAGCGTTGCCCGCCCGGATCATGTCCATAGCTCGGCCAATCGCCATCGATCGTCTCCCTGTTCGTTGCCGCCGCCCATAGAAGTAGCGCAGACCCAACCAGTACGGAAGCAGCTAAGTGCAGGAAGCGCATGTCCGTAGTTTGGATGAACTTAGAACCATTTCGCCAGCGATCTGGGACAAGTGGGATTTTTCGCGCTACGTAGCGATCAAGAACGAGTCGGATCGGTCCATCGCAAACTTTTAAATCTGCTGAAATCCTGATCCGTTGATGCCAACGTAGCTCCATTCTCAATGGCAAGAGCTGCTAGAACGGCATCAGTCAAAAGGGGGCCTGCCGCCTGATGTTCCAGAACCAGCTCTTGCAAAATCTCCCAATGCCGTGGCCCCGGTTGCAGAACGATCACAGCTGGCTGTTCCAACCACTCATTGACGATGGCCATTGCCTCCTTTGCGGATTTGGGATGATCCCAAACTCTTTGGTTTGTAGAAATCCGTACAAAGGCCCAGATTGTTACCCAAGGTAGTGCAATCTGCTCACTTCCTCCAAGCAGCTTCTGGAGCCATCGTGACACTGTTCTATGCTGCGATGCATCGGCGTTGTAGGCATAAAGCAGCAGGTTCGCGTCGATGATCGTCACAGGTGGCGTTCACCTTCTGCAAACGCCAACAGAGCCTCGACGTTGTCATAATTCAATCCCTCTTTGCCGCCCATGTGAGTCGGTCTAATTTTGAGAGCGCGCTTTAGCGGTTTGTTCTGGCCCTCCACTAAAGCTGTTCGTAATAACTCATTCAAGGTTGTTCGGAAGGGCAAGCCGCGCGAGCGACTCTCCTGCTTAATACGCTCGATCACATCCTCATCAAGCGTCACAGTAGTTCTGATGCTCATGATGCTTTTACCGTAGCATCACAGGCATCACAATAGGAAGCATCGCGGCAGTTAGCCACGTTCCAGTTCCTCCGCCGAAGCCGCACGATAGCGCCGGCTCCAGTTCAATTCTTCTCCGCTCTTCAGCACCACTTTCTGATCACCATGCGACCAGGTGCGTACCTCCTGCACATGCTCCAGGTTCACCAGTTCGGAGCGGTTGATGCGTCGAAACTGCGCTGGATCGAGCTTTGCCGCAATCGCTTCCAGGCTGCTGCGCAAGATATATGTCCGTCCTCCGGAATGAATGCAGGCGTAGTTGCGGGCTGATTCAATCCAGTCGATCCGGTTCACCTCCAGGAATAGGGAACGCTCACCTTCCCCGATGAGCAAGCGACGCGCATACGATTGCTTGGTACGAATCTCTTGCAGCAAAGCATGGAAGCGTTCCGCCAGCGCGTTCGGCTCGCCGTGCTGCAACAATCGGCGTACCCGTCCTAGCGAGCGTGCGAAGCGGCTCGGCTCTACCGGCTTCAACAGATAATCAACAGCGTGAGCTTCAAAGGCCTGTAGCGCGAATTCGTCGTGTGCCGTGACAAACACAACCTGCAAGGAATCATGTGTGGGAAGCGCCTCCAGAACATCGAAGCCGCTGCAATCCGGAAGCTGGATATCCAGAAATGCCAAATCTGGCTCCGTTTGCTGGAGGAGCTGCACGGCCTCCCGCCCCGAGCCGGCTTCCCCGACGACCTCGATATCCGATTCGGAATCCAACAAGTGACGGAGCTTGCGGCGTGCCGGCGGCTCATCGTCGATCAGGACGGCGCGCATCATTCGTTTCACTTGTGCTCCGACAACATGACGTTCGAAGCAGCGACTTGCTTCACTGATTGATCGAATTGCAACGGCACACGCACGGTGACCAGCGTGCCACCAGCACCATCGGGTGCGTTTCCAACTTCTAAGTGTCCTTCGCTTCCGTACAGCTGTTGTAGCCGCTCCGTTGTGTTTCCTAATCCGGTGCGCTTGGTCAGTGGCTTGCTCTCATCCAATCCCAGGCCGCGATCCCGCACGCTCAGGAACAGCATTTGGTTTTCGCGGCGCACCGTAACCAGAATTCGCGCTTCAAAGCGTTCGTCTATGCCGTGCCGGATGGCATTTTCGAGCAATGGCTGTAGCAGCAAAGGTGGAACGAGAGCTCCTTGTAGATTGTCTTCCGATTCCAGCTGCACTGTCAGGCGTTCTTCGAAGCGCGCTTCCATGATGCTGGTATACAGACGCAGTAGCTCAAGCTCACGAGATAAAGGGACTAACTGCCTGCGATCGTCCTTGACTAACTGTCGCAGAAACTCACCCAGCCTGCCGATCATTTCATCGGCTTTGCGTGGATCCTCATACAAAGCCGCTGATACGGCATTGAGGGCATTGAACAAGAAGTGCGGCTCGATCTGCAAACGAAGATTTTCCAGACGCGCCTCAGCCAAGCTCGTTTGAAGGCGAGCCTGCTGCAACTCTCCTTCACGGGCGAACCGGATCTCGTGAAGCAGGTATACCAAAGCCAAGGTGAGCCAGTAGTAAATGAATAGGTGGGCGAACTCCATTGGATAGCGAATGGGCAGATAGCCGTAGGTTTCGCTTGCGTATCCAAGCAGTGGGAAGCTCAACGCCCGAATGAGGGCGATAGCCGTGGTGTGCAGCACCGAGATCAGGCATAATCCAACTAGTTGTGTCGGCAGATGAATGCGCCAACGGGAAGACAGCAGCGGGAAACGCGTGATCAGCACGTACAGCAACGGGAACACCAGAAGACCGGCCAGATTTCCCGCTGTTTCTTCACATAAGGTGAGCCACGGTGAACGTGGCAGATGATAGGCCGCAAACTCGAGCTGCCGATACACGAACAAGCACAGCGTGTTCAAAGCAAACAGGCCCAACACCAGACGCCAGGGGAGTTCACGCAGCGTCAGATAGCGGCGAGGAGTTTGAAGATCCAAACAAACACCAGAGTATCTTTGATCATCCGTCCGCATTCTGACGAGTTCATGTTACTCGTCATGCTGTTCCACTACGCTTGCGTAGTCGAATTTGTTTACAGTCAACTGTTGTAAATACAATCACTTGATCACTTGCAAAAATTGAAGGATGCTTGTGACTGATGCGGGGAGCAGGAATTCGGTTCGGGCGGCACGAACGGGTGAGGAGATCGCTGCTGTTCGCACGTTGTTTCTGGAGTATGCGGGACGGCTCGGCATTGATCTCGAGTTTCAAGGGTTTTCGACGGAACTCGCGCAATTGCCTGGCTCATATGCTCCTCCCGGTGGTGAACTCTTTCTGGCGTTCGATCGAATAGGCAAGCCCTGTGGCTGTCTTGGTGTTCGGCCGCTGGAAGCATTTCCCCAAGCCTGCGAGTTCAAGCGTTTATATCTTTGTCCGCAGGCTCGCGGGAGCGGATTAGGTCGGCAGTTGGTGGAGGCGGCACTCCATAGTGCAAGAGCTAGCGGTTATCGGGAAGCGAAGCTCGACACATTGGCTGCCATGACGGCCGCGCAGGCGCTGTATCGAAGCTTGGGCTTTCATCCCATTCCGGCATTTGGAAACCATCACTCGATCCCCGGCACCTTGTACTTCGGCAGGCAGTTGTAAAAAAGGTCAAGATTAAGGAACGAACTCCTACGCGACTCAGGAGAAAGCTTGTTTCAGCAATATTTGGATTTGCTGATGACCGCCTTTGACGGCCCAGGCTTCGGGACGAGCCCAAGGCTCACTATCCGGTTCCTTTGTGTCGGCCCCATGGTCGATCAGTAGCTGTACAAGCGACGCCCGGCCCCAGCGACAGGCCCAACCTAGTGGGGTGCTCTGCAGGATGTCATCGCGCTGGTTGGTTCGAGCCCCGGCTTGAAGAGCGGTTCGTCCAAAGGCGGTCACGTCTTCGTCCGTGACGTGTTCGCGCATGGCGGCGATTTCGTGCAGGATCGTTCGGCCGAAAGGACCAACCACGTTGACGTCGCTTCGTTCAAGGATTAGTTGAAAGCACCTTAAATAGCTTTCGCGATCAAAATCCTTGTTCCCGGCATAGAGCCAAGGAATGTGATGCCAGAAGGAGAGTGGCTGTACGAGCATACCGATCCAGCGGGCGTCCTGCCTAGGCCAGTCGATACGATCCAGAGCCATGCTGACAACGGTGGGATCACCTCCGCTCGCTCCATGGCGGAGAACTTCGACGGGATTGGCTTTGCCGCTGGCGAGCATGTAGCGAATCAAATGAACTTGCCGGTAAAGGGCGGCTATATCAGCAGTAACCTCGCCGCCGTGAGATTGAAGTAACTCCACCATCGCCCATTGCTTATGGCTGTAAGCACTGTAAACGGCTGAGCCACTCGAGTCTACATGGACATTGGGGTCTGCACCGCGCGCGAGTAGGAGTTCGATAAACTCGCGCCTGCCGAGCGCGGCGCTGGTCCAGAGACCCGCGACGACGCGGAGCCCGGTCACCCGGCCGCCGTCGCGCTCGGGCGTGACGATGAGGTCCAGCGCGGCGCGGCGGTGGACGGTGGCGACGCGGTCGCTCTTCAGCAGCAGCGGCGCCTCGCCGCCGTCCTCGAACCAGCGGAACGCCGCCTCGCGGGTGCGCTCGATCGATACGGGTCCGAGCGTCAGTTGGTCCTGGCTCTCGACGTCCACCAGGCCTGATCTCGACGGCATGTCGCCTGGTGGGTCGGTGCGAAGCAGTTCCGGTCGAAGCCCGCCAAGGCGGCCGCATCCATCGGCCCGGTCAGCAAGGCATGCGGGCCGATGAGGACCGACCCCAGGATCGCCCGACGGACGTCAGGCTGCGGCCGAGAGCGACCGGACCGGCGTGGGAAGGGTCGCGGCCGCAGGGGCTGGTCCGACCTCCGCGAGGCCGGCGCGTTCGTCCAGGCAATAGCCAAGGTAGCGCTTCGACTCGATCAGGTCGTAGCCGAGCCGTTCGCGCAGCTTCTTGCGCAGCTTGCTGATGTGGCTTTCGACGACGTTCTCTTCGACCTGCTCGTCGAAGATGCCATAGATGGCGTTGAAGATCTGCGTCTTCGTCACGCGCCGGCCGCGGTTCTTCACGAGATATTCGAGGATGCGCCGCTCGCGGCGCGGCAGCGGCAGCGCTTCGCCGCGGATCTCCGGGTCGCGGCCGTCGAAGAAGACGCGGATGTCGCCGAACTGCACGTCGTCCTTCTTGGCCTGGGCGCGGCGGCGGATGGCGTCGATGCGGGCCATGAGCTCGCGCACGTGGATGGGCTTGCGTACCACGTCGTCGAAGCCGGCGTTGAAGAGGTCGAGCGTCTGCTCGAGCGAGTGCGTCTCGTTGATGGCGATGATCGGCGCGCCCGAGCGCTCGCGGATGTGGCGCGGGTAGGCGTGGCGATCCGTGCAGGCGCCGATAAGAAAGGCCTCGACGGCCGCGAGATCGCCGTCCGACACGCCCGACACCCAATCCCGGAAATCGGTTGGCTTCAGCCCGGTGCTGGAAACGCCCTCGTTGCGGAAGCCGCCCACGTAGCCAACCGACACGATTTCCCGTTCGTCGATGAGAACCAACATGAGCCTGCCCTGACGGTTGCCGGCGACCCTTGCTGGCCGGGTCGGCGGCGCGTGAACCATGGCAAGAATTAAAGCGGGTTATGCTTAACAAAGCCTTGCCCCGGACAGCGTCGTGAAAGCCGTGTGGCCGAGCCGTCTCGGACAGCTTGGTTACGCTGCCTGATGGATCGGGATGGCGCTCACGTCGACCCGGCGCGCGGCGTGCCGAAGGTCGAAGGCGTTCTGCATCTTGAGCCAAACGACAGGACCATTGCCGCAGAATTTACCGCCGCGAAGCGCCATCTCGGGTGAGACGGATGCGGTGCCGGCCAGCAGCGGTGACGTTGTTGCCGGGTCATCCCGAGTTGCTTGGCCGCCGCCGCAACCGAGAGATCGAATGCGGGCAGAATGTCGTCTCGCAGGATTGCGCCTCAATAGGTCGGCGCGCGATCGCGGTCGCGGATCAGTCGACCTGCCATGGTAATCATCGAGGTCGACATCGACAGCATCGCCATCGACGAACGCGAACGTGAGCCGCCAACTCTGAGAGAGACCTAAACGGCATAGCGGCCGGCCAGATTGCCTTTCAGCGCGTCGAACCAGTAGCCGGGCACATCCGTGTACCTGAGGCGCGACGCGTCAAGTAGAAGGTTACCGTTGCTGGCGAAAGGCG
>JASVWD010555997.1:0-11636 GCA_031763745.1 Pionus menstruus
CCCTCCTCCTCCGGCGTGAAGCAGAACGTGGCGGTGACGCGGACCGGTTCCAGCGCGCGCATCTGGATGTCGAACCACCGTTCGGCGTCCGGACGCAGCCAGTCGGCCCAGCTCAGGCCGGTGCGGAGGTAGGTGACGCCCATGTCCTGCATCGCGCGCACGGCGTCGTGCAAACGGTGGTCCTCGAAGTGGAACCACTGGCACAGGCCGAACTCGGGCGTGTAGTCGTGGAAGTGGCGGGCGGCGAGCTTGGGACGGCCGTGCTCGTCCAGCAGGCCCATGTGGAAGTGGCGGTAGTAGCTGCTCCCTTCCGCCTCGCGGTGCCGGGTGGTGGCGGGCCAGGCGGCGGGCAGGTCGTAGAGGCTGTACCAGTGGATGCGGGGCGCGCGGCCGATCAGGTGGCGGGCGGCCGGCAGATCGCCGAGCAGCTCCTGAAGGACATGGGGGCGAGCGCCACGATCGTGGCGGGTATCGTGGGCGACCCCGACCAGATCCCCACCAACCAGCGCGACCAGGGCTTTTCCGACGTGCTCGGCAAGAACCCCAACGCCAAGGTGCTGCAGACGGTGAACGGCAAGGTCGATCGCAAGGCGCTGCTCGCACACGTCGGCGCGCCGCTGCGGCGCGACCTGCCGTCGATCGCGCCCCGGACCGAGCGGGAGCGGTTGGTCCAGGCGATCTGGGAGGAACTGCTGGAGCGGAAGGGGATCGGCATCACCGAAAGCTTCTTCGACCTCGGGGGCCACAGCCTGACGGTGCTGCGCATGCTGGCGCGCCTGCATCAGTCAACCGGCCTCCGCGCGCCGCTGCAGGCCTTCATCGACACGCCGACGATCGCCGGTCTTGCGGCCGCGCTTGGCGACGCGACGCCTGCCACGGTCACGACGCTCGAACCCGCGCCGGAGCAGCCGGACTACTCCCTTTCCCACGCCCAGCAGCGCATCTGGCTGGATGCGCGGGCGCACCGGTCCAGCCTGTACACCATTCTGGAGCTGTTCCACTTCCGTGCCCGGCTCGACCCCGACCTGTTGCGCGCCGCCATTGCGTCACTGGTGCATCGCCACGAGATCCTGCGAACCGCCTTCATCGTGCGGGACGGCGAACCCCGGCAGCGCGTCGTCGCGAGCCCGCACCTTGAACTGACCGTTGCCAATCGGCCGATCTCGACGAGTCCACGCTGCAGGCGCGTCTCCGTGCCTTTGCCGGCCAGGCTTTCGATCTCGAGCGCCCGCCTTTGCTGCGGGGCCTGATGATGGAGGATCAGGCCGGCAACAGCGTGCTCGCGCTGGCCCTCCACCATATCGTGGCGGATGGCTGGTCGCTCAACCTGATCGAACGCGAGCTCGCCGACACCTATGCGGCCCTGCGGGAAGGGCGGGCTCCTCCGCCGCCACCGACGCGGCACTACCGCGATTTCGTCATGTGGGAGGCAGCTCAGCGACACGACGACCATGAGGCTTATTGGCTGAAGCAGCTGGACGGGGCCCCGCCATCCGTCAAGCTGCCCGGTTTCGATGCGGCATCGCGGCCCGGCGGCAGCCATGCGCCGACGACAACACGCGTCCTGCCGCCCGCGCTGCGCGACGCCCTGGCGACATTCGCGGCCCGTCGGCGCAGTTCGCTCGCCAACGTCGTTCTGGCGCTGTTCCATCTTCTGCTGTTTCGTCTCAGCGGTCAGGGCGACATCGTGGTCGGCATGGCGGCTGCAAACCGGGCCCATCCCGATCTCGAGGACATGATCGGCATGTTCGTCAACATCGTGCCGGTGCGGAGCCGCCCGTCGCAGGACATCGAGTTCGAGCAGCTGCTCGACCAGGTGACGGCCGCTGCCCACGGAGCGCTTGACCACCAGACCTATCCGTTCGACCGGCTGGTCCGGCATTATGCACGATCGGGCGCCTCATCCGGGATGCCCTTCGCGGATGTCCTGTACGCCTTTCAACTTCGTGGCCAAGGGTCGAAGGACGGGCTTCCACCAGCGGCCGGGACGTCCGTCGTTCCGCCGGGCGCCGTGGCGGCGAAACTGTGCCTCGTGGCCTCGGACGATCCTGGACGCGGGCTCGCGCTGACGCTCCACGCCGGTCACGGCGGGATGGATGCGGCGACCGGCGCGGCCCTCCTCGACACCCTCGCAACCTTCGCGACCGTGGTGACGGCAGACCCCGCGGAGGAGCCATCGCGGTGAAATTAAGCGCCTTCTCGATCGATCCGAGACTGCATGGGCCGGCGGCGTCGGGCGCGTCGAGCTCGAGCGTCTACCGACGCGACCGCACCATCCCGGCCTTGTTCGCGGAGCAGGCTGCGTCGGCTCCCGATGCGGTCGCGGTGATCGAGAACGGCGTGGAAACGAGCTACCGGGCGCTGGACGAGCGCTCGAACGCGCTCGCGCATTGGCTGGTCTCGAGAGCAATGCCGGCCGAATCGCTCGTGGCTTTTGCGCTGCCCCGATCGGCGGAGGCCATCGTCGTCATGCTCGCGGCGCTCAAGGCCGGCTGCGCCTACCTGCCGCTCGCCGATGATCTGCCGCCGGCCCGCGCGCGGACCATCGTCCGGGACAGCGGGGCCAGGCTGCTCGTCGGGACGACGGACAGCCTCGACGGGCTGCGGGTCTGGCCAGGCACAGACGCACGGCCAGGCATCTTCATCACCGACGCCAACCCGGCTGACGGTGAAGACGGCTGGGCCGCCCTCGACCTGGGACTCGGCCCGGTCGCCGTGGACCGAAGCCGGCCAGGCGGGCTCGCCTATGTGATGTACACGTCCGGCACGTCGGGCGCACCGAAGGGCGTGATGGTCGAGCATCACGCGATCCTCCGGCTCGTGATCGAACCCGACTACATGAAGCTCGGCCCGGCGGATCGTATCCTGCAGACCGGGGCGCTGTCGTTCGACGCCGCGACCTTCGAGATCTGGGGCGCGCTGCTGAACGGTGGCGCGGTCTGCGTGCCATCTCCGGGCGCGCTGCTCGACCCGGACGCTCTGGCGCGGCTCATCGAACGGCACGGCGTGACGACGATGTTCCTCACCACCGGCCTGTTCAACACCTTCGCGTCCGCCCGGCCCTCCATGTTCGCACGGCTGCAGACGCTGATCACCGGCGGCGAGCGGCTTTCACCCAGCCACGTCAACCGCGTCCGGCGGCGATGTCCCGGCCTGGCGCTCAAAGCCGCCTATGGTCCCACCGAGAACACCACCTTCACGACGTGGTTCGACATCAAGGCAGAAGTCGACGGCGACGTGCCCATCGGGCAACCGATCGCCCGCACGAGCGTGCACCTGCTCGACGCCGCGCTGAACGCAGTGCCGCAGGGTGAGATCGGCGAACTCTACACGGGGGGCCACGGGCTCGCGCGCGGCTACCTGAACGACCCGGTGCTGACGGCGCAGCGCTTCATTCCCAGCCCCTTCGTGCCGGGCGAACGGTTGTACCGCACGGGTGATCTGGCGCGTCGGCGCGCCGACGGCACGATCGAATTTCACGGCCGGGCCGACAGCCAGATCAAGCTGCACGGGTTCCGGATCGAGCTGGGCGATATCGAGCACTGCCTGGCCGCGCTGCCCGGGGTGCGCGAGGTCGTGGCCACGGTCGAGGGCGACGAGGCCGAAGACCGTGTTCTTGTCGCCTATTACACGGCGGGAACCGGATTGGAGGCGGATCTCCTGCGCTCGCAGGCCATGGCCACGCTGCCTCGTCACATGGTTCCAGCCCGCTTCGTCCGGGTCGCCGAGATCCCGCTGACGGTGAACGGAAAGGTCGACCGGCGCGCGCTGTCTCGACAGGAGGGCATCGCGGTGCCGGCGGAGGCCGAGGCGGCCCCGAGCGAGGCACCCGGAAGCGAGACCGAACAGGCGCTGCGCGCGGTGTGGCGGGAGGTGCTGCACCGCGCCGTCGACCTCGACGACGATTTCTTCGCGAGCGGCGGCTACAGCCTGAGCGCTGTGAAACTCGCCTATCTGGTCGAGACCCGCCTCGGCGTGACGGTGCCGTTCACCCTCCTCTATGACACACCGACGATCCGGACGATGGCGGGGCGGCTGATCGAGGTCGCGGCGAAGAGAACGGCTGCGATCGACGTGCCCCTGGTCGCGCTGTCGCAGGCGCCCGGCTCCCGGGTGGTCTATGCGTTTCCGCCGGGAACAGCCGACGCGCTCAGCTATGCCGGCCTCGCACCGCGCCTGAAGCGCTGGTCGCTGCGAGCCTTCAACTTCACACCGCTCAGTTCGGATCCCGCGGCCTTCGCGGATCTCATCCTGAACGACGACCCAGATGGCCCGTTCTGCCTTTTCGGCTACTCAGGCGGCGGCAACTGGGCCTTCCGGACCGCATGCGAGCTCGAACGGCGCGGCCGGACCGTCTCGGCCGTGATCCTGCTGGACGCGTCCCGGTTCGTCGGCCAATTCTCCTTCCCGGCCGGCGAAGCACGGCGGCTGGCTCAAAGCTTCCTGGCCGTCGAGGCCGTGCGGGATCAGTTGACCACCGCACCGATCCGCGACAGCGTCGTCCGCCGGATCGAGGACTACTACGATCGGCTGCCGCGCATGCTCGACACGGCCGTGACGAATGCGCCGCTTCACCTGATCGTCAGCACGGATGCGACCGACGAATACCGCACCGACGAGGGACGACTGGTGAGCAGCAAGCGCGCCTGGGCGGACGCGTCGCGCCGCGACTTCGCGCTCCACCAGGGATCCGGGCCACACGATCGGATGCTGCTCGCGCCCCATCTCGAGTCTAACGCCGCGACGATCGAGGCCGTGCTCGACGGCCTCGGCGCTTCCTCCTGAGCTGGATTTGGCGTGCGATTGAATCCGGAGAACGGAATGACGATGCCGGACCAGCAGCTGTGGTTTCGGAGACGCCCCTATGCCGGGGTCGCGCGCATCAGGCTGTTCTGCTTCCCCTACGCCGGGGGTGGCGCCTCGATCTATCGCGACTGGCCCGAATCCCTGGCGCCAGCAGGCATCGATGTCGTGGCCGTGCAGTTGCCCGGGCGGGAGGACCGGCTCCGGGAGCCCGCCTTTGCGCAGGTCGAGCCGTTGCGCGACGCCCTCGTCGGACGGCTGCAGCCGCTGCTCGACAGGCCCTTCGCCCTGTTTGGTCACAGCATGGGCGCGATCATCGCCTATGAGCTCGCCCGCTGCTTCGCGGCGCTCGGCACCCCCGTCGACCACCTCATCGTTTCGGGTCAGCGCGGGCCTCAGGTTCCGCTGCAACGGCCGATCAGCTACAATCTTCCGGCGGAGGGGTTCCATGCCCGGCTGCGCGACCTCAAGGGCACGCCGGAGGCCGTGCTGGCAGAGCCCGAGATGATGGCTTTGCTTGAGCCCCTGTTGCGCGCCGATTTTGAGTTGAGCGAGACCTATCCCCGCGAGCAGCGCGCGCCGCTCGATTGCCCCATCCTGGTCTTGGGCGGGAAGGATGATGCCGAAACCGAGCAGGCTCACCTCGAAGCGTGGCGCACCGGGACACGCGGCCCGTTCCAACTGAGTCTCGTGCCCGGAGATCACTTCTTCGTCCAAACGCGGGCTGAAGACGTGCGGCGGCGTGTCGTCAGCGTGCTCGCGGGCCGAGACCCCTGAGCCGACCGCCGTGTCAGGCCGCTTTCGAGAACACCTCCTCAACAGCCCCGGACAGGATGCCGAGCCCTTGCGAAAGCTCACCCCCCGTGATTGTGAGCGGAGGCAGAAGCTTCAGGACGGATTGCCGCGGACCGACGCGTTCGACGATCAGGCCTCGCTCGTACGCGGCCGCGACGGCCTCTTCGGCCATGGCGGCGGCCGGCAGTTCGATCCCGGCGAGCAAGCCACGGCGCCGGACCGCAATCGCCTGATGCCGCAGAGCCATGCCGGCAAGATGGTCGTGGAGTTGCTCAGCCCGCGCCTTGATGTTCAGCGCCAGTGCGGGTGTTCTCCACAGCTCGAGAGCTGCCGCGCCAGCCACGAAGGCGAGATTGTTGCCCCGGAACGTGCCGACGTGCTCTCCGGGGCTCCAGGCGTCGACCTCCGGGCGAATGAGATTGATCGCCATCGGCATGCCCATGCCTCCGATCGCCTTGGACAGGCACACGATGTCGGGAACGATCGCCGCCTGCTCGAAGCTGAAGAAATCGCCCGCGCGGCCGTTGCCGGCCTGGATCTCGTCGACGATCAGCAAGGCCCCGAGATCACGCGCCAGGGCGGCAATGCACTTCAGCCAGGGGACCGACGCGACGTTGACGCCCCCTTCGGCCTGCACGGTTTCCAGGATGAAGGCCGCAGGGCGGGGCAGCCCGCCGCCGGGTCCGAACATCGCCGCGATCACCGCGACGGTATCCACCTCCGGCCCGAGAAAACCCTCGTACGGAACCCTGATGACGTGATCGAGCGGGACACCGGACGCGCTTCTCTTGCGCGCCGAAGCCGTTGCGGCAAGCGCGCCAAGACTGACGCCATGGTAGGCATTGGTGAAAGCCGCAACGGATTGCCGCCCCGTCACCTTCCGTGCCAGCTTGAGAGCCGCCTCGACGGCATCGGCCCCCGTGGGTCCACAGCATTGGACGCTGTAACGAAGACCACGCGGCACCAGAATGATGTCGTTCAGCGCGGACAGGAAGGCGGTCTTGGCGACCGTTTGCAGATCGAGGGAAGAGATGATCCTGTCGCTGCTGAGGTATTCGAGCACCGACGCCTTGATGTCGGGATTGTTGTGCCCGTAGCTCAGCGCGCCTGCGCCGCATAAAAAGTCGAGAAAAGCACGACCGTCCCGATCGTAAATCCAGGCTCCGGAAGCACGATCGAAGACGGTCGGGTAGGTGCGAGAATAAGAACGGACTTCAGACTCGCATCCTCGAGCCTGAACCTGTCCATCCACCCACGTGTCTGACGTGGTCACCGGCCCCGACTCAAAGTCTTACTTTGAGGAGCACGGCTTTTTGAGCATCGTTCTTACGAGGCCGCCTCGGTGGCGCTCGACCCGGATCTTGTGCGCCGCGGCGCTTCAAAGCGCGCCTTTTCCCGATCGAAGGCCTCGGAGCCCATGTTCAGAAGGCTACGGCCGGTTGTTGCGGTGGTGAACGAATTGAGCTTGATGCCGAGGATCGCCAGCGCGCCGATCACAGGCGCCGCGCCCGTTCCGATCAGCGCCACGCCTGAAGCGCCAGCCAGGAGATTGTGGACCAAGCCGGAGCCGATGTTCCCTGACACGAACTGCGATGCGCCGGGAACGAAAATTTCACCGACAATCCTGACAGCGTTGTTTCCGATATTCTCTTCCATCAGTTCGTCCTCCGGACGCTTCAACGACAGATCCCGCCAAGTGGGCAGGTGGAAATACATTCGCACGCCAAACAACACCATAATCGAGCAGGTGCTGAACCCAGTCAAGGTGCCGCCACGACAGGGAGGCAAATAAATCCTTTGCCGCCCATCGCCGGAGTGACGAACCTCCGAAGTGCCTCAACGTCGGGCCCCCGTGTCCGACGTTGCGGAATCGGCCGGCACGGCCCGCGGCGCGTGCGACGCCTCGCCCTGGTCGCCGCCGCCGAGGATCAGCGGCATGCCGTCCTTCGGCGTGCCGATGACGACGACCTTGGCGTTGGAGGATTGGGCGAGAGCCAGGGTGGCGTCGATCCCCTTCCAGCGCAGATAGTTCGCGGAAATCCCGGACCCCACGATCTGCTGGAACTGCGCGATGCCTTCGGCTTCGACGCGCTTGCGTTCGCTCTCGAGCCGTTCCCGCTCCAGGCGGAACGCATATTCCTTCTGCATCTGGAACTGTTCCATCTTGCGGTTGATCGCGCCTTCCACCGCGGGCGGAAACCGCATGCTGCGGATCAGGATGTCGTCCAACCTGATCCAGGGCGTCAGCGACGCGTGACCGTCGGCCGCGAGGCGGGGCGCGATGTCGGCCACCACGGCATCCCGGATCCGTTGCTGAAGAAGCAGACGCTGCGCCGCATAGGCGTCCTCCGCCGTATATTGCGCGAATACTTGCCGAACGTAGCTGCCGACGGAGGGCAGCAGCAGTGTCTCGACATAATCGCGACCCACGTTCTGGTGCAGCAGGCCGACCGTCTCCTTCTCGAGCCGGAAGCGCGCCGCGACGTCGACCGTCATCGTCAACCCATCCGAGGTCAGCACGTCGTAGTCGCGGCCGATCTGCTGCAGCCGCGCGTCGTAGATCGGCATCTCGTCCCACGGGAGGTTGAGATGGGATCCTTCGCCGTAGACCCGCGAGATGTCGGTGCCGCCCAGGAACCGCTGCCATCGGACCGCCACGTGCCCCGCCGGCACCGTCACGACGATCGAGGGCCATAGAACAAGCAGCAGAAACACCGAAACGGCCGGAACCAGGATCAGCGCGGCCCGATGCCGCCGGAGCCGGTGAGACAAGCCGCGCCACCCGACCCGGGCCGCACTCCTGAACTGGCTGCTTGCAACGGACATCGCCCTCGTCCTTGGTCTGCGTCAGGATACGGATGGGACAGTTGCCGGCGACGAGACGACGGGCTGCAACTGTCCTTCGGTCATGTGGAACCGTCGATCGGCCACATCGAAATATTTCTCGTCATGCGTAACCGCCACGACGGTTTTCCCCTGGCGGATCAGTTCAGGGATGATCGTGCGGTAGAATTTTCCCCGAAAATAGGGGTCCTGGTCGGCGGCCCACTCGTCGAAGACGTAGATCTGCCGTTGTTCCAGGATGGCGGCCACCATGGCAAGGCGTTTGCGCTGCCCGCTCGACAGCGCCACGGTTTCGAATGCCCGGTCCACGATCCCGGTCTTGTGCTGCAGCTCAAGCAGTTCAAACAACTGTTTCGCCTCTGCCGGATCGACGGCGCTGATGCCGTAGAGTTGGCGGAACAGGTGATTGTCGGAGAAGATGACGGCAAAGAGTTCGCGCTGCGCGGACCGGCCGTGGACGTCAACCGGGACGCCGTTGAGCAGGATCTGCCCGGCGGTCGGCGGATAAAGTCCCGTCAGCAGCTTCAACAGCGTCGACTTGCCGGATCCGTTGCCGCCCGTGATGCACACCACCTGGCCCTTGCGGATGTCGAGATCGATCGGCCCGACCGAAAAGCCGGCGCGCTCGCCGTCGTCCGCGTAGGAAAACGTCACAGCCTGCATGGCGATCTGCTGGAACGTGACAGGCGGCGCGACCGCCACGCCGTTGGACGAGGACAGTTCGCTGAGACGTTGCTCGACGGTGAGGACGGCTTCAGCCGCGGCGTTGACCCGCTGCAGCACCGGGAAGCCGGCCACGACGGTCGAGATGGGACCGATGAGGAACAGGGAGCTGGCCGTGATCTTGATCACGGTGGCGCGGTCGACGTCGCTGATGAGGGGGACGACAAAGACCATCAGACCCGTCAGAAGAAAGAATGCGACCTGCGAGGCCACGTAATCCGTGGCATAAAGGCTGCGGGTCTGCAGCCGCGTCATCGCCACCTCGACCGAAAGGTGCCGCAGGCGCCCCGCGAGGTCATCGGACCGAGCGGCGCTGAGCTTCACCTCCTTGAACCCGTCGATGAAATCGGTGAACCCGTCGAGCATCTGCGCCTCGAGCCGGATGCCGTCGGCCAGCCGCGCGCGAAGCTCCTTGCCGCGTGACAGGTGGAACCATGCCGCAACCCCGATGAACACAACGGCCAGCAGCAAGGCCACGAACGACAGCGTCGCCAGATACAGCATGGTGACGCCGAGCAGCACGACGGCCTGACCCACGACGATCAGATTCAGGGTGCCGTCCGACAACACCTGCATCTCGCTGCCGATGGCCGTGTAGAGCATGCTGCGGTCGAGCGTCTCGACCTCCTGCAGGTCCGCCACCTGCAGCCGGCCGATGAACCGTGTCCGCAGCCCGTTGACGGTCTTCTCGGCGATCGAGGCGGCCAGCACCATCAGGCCCTTCTGAGCAACGCTGTAGATGACGATGCACAGGATCAGAATGACCATGGCCTGCGCGCGCGCATCGGGTTCGGCGGCCGCAGCCGCGTTGATCGTGGCCAGGACCGCGGCGTTGGCCAACCCCGAAAGCGCGGCCAGAAGCACGAACTGCCGCCAGACGTGCTCGAGTTCGCCCCTGAACAGGTTGACGAATGTCATGCCCCACTCCGTCGCGTCAGCCGGGCCGCAACCGCGTCAGACCCGCAGACAAACATCTTTCCGTGTCGGCGAGAAGTGGCGCGATCAACTCTTGCGTTCCGGCACGGATTGAGAGCACAGTGATGCATTCGCGAGGTATGGCGCCAGCAATTTCAGCAGCATGACCTAAAGCCTAGATTTGGGCACCAGGTAGCCGATCGCAGTAAGCTTCGTTCAACCGGAGGAATGCCTCGGGTCGGCATGAAGCCTGCGCAACGAGGTGGTGCGATGTGACGAATCTCACGGATCTATTGACTCTCGCGATCAACCTCGTTTTTGTTTTCGCCACGGTCAGCTACGTGTCGAGTTCGACGACGGACGGCCTAGCGCAGCTGCTGCAGTGGCGGGAAAATCTGCTGCTGCGCGGTGTCAAGGCCCTGCTCAAGGATCCGATGTTTACGGGTCTTTGCCGCGCCGTCTACAACAACGCGCGCGTCAATCCGCGCTCCACCGGCACCGCCGAGACCGAAGCTCAACTGCAGTTCAAGCCCGCGACGATCGATCCGCTCGCCTTCGGCGTTGCGCTGCTCGAGGTGCTGCACATCGTTCCGACGGGAGGAGGCACGCCGGCCGTGCCGGCGGCCGCGGGCCGGCAGATGACGATCATCGCCATCGACGAGTCCGCGCCCGAGGCGACGCGCGTTCGCCAGTCGATCGACAACGCGACACTCGTCATCCAGCAGAACGTGTCCAACGTGAAGGCTCGGGACGAGCTGACAGCTCTGGCGACGAACCTGATCCTGCGGAGCGGCGCCAACCGCGACGCCATGGAGCTGTCGATTGCCGCCTGGTTCGTCTCCGGCATGAGCGGCGTCACCGACGACTACCGCAAGCGGACGCAACTGACGACGCTCGTCCTGGGCTTCCTGATTGCCGTTCTCTTGAACCTCAAGCCGATCCCCGTGGGCGGATTCGCGACCGTGCTGCAGTCCGGGTCGAAGGACGCCGGCGCCGTGGCGCAATATATCCCGCTTCTCATCGACATCTTCGAATGGTCCGTGGTTGCGGCCTCGACGCTGTTCGGCGCGCAATTCTGGTTCACCATCCTCAAGCGGGTCGTCGCCATGTCGACTCCGCAATCGGCCCCCCCGGCGTCCACCCCGCCGGCGGTTGCGCCTCCCGCCGCGGCGCCGCCTCCGGCACCCAACCCTCCGGCGCCCCCCGCGCCGGCGCCGAATGCGCCGGAAGGAATCCCCGGGGCTCCGGCACCCGCTGCCCCAGCGTCCCGCGATACATCGTCCGGAGGTCCCGGACCGACATCACCCGTGCCGGCGCCCGACCCGGCGCTGGCGCCCGCACAGCCGCGATCGGGCTCCGCGCCCGCGCCCGCGGCTCCGGAACCGTCCCCGGCCCCGTCTCCGGGCGATGGCGCCGGCTCGCCTCCTCCGCCCGCGGAAACGCCGGTCGAGCCGGTTGCACCGCCACCTCGACCGGCCGCCTGAGAGCCGTGCCGGTCAGGGCACGGCGCAAACGGGATCCCAGATGCTGAAGCCTGACCTGGACGCGGCCGGCCC